>CAUYLG010044502.1:0-92276 GCA_963573385.1 Cacajao melanocephalus | reverse complement strand
GTGGCTCCTCCGCCGGGAATCTCCTAGTCTGTGGGCAACAAAAATTCGTCTGAAAGTGCGGCGTCCACTGGCTCTCTGCGCTTTCACTGGGAGCTACAATCCTGAGCTGTTGTTAATCGGCCATCTTGGATCTCTCTCTCTGATTTCTTTGACAAAATAAAAAGATCCATAATAACAAAATGAATTACGGGGTTTTTTTTTTTTTTTTTTAGAAATTTGTCGATTTCTTCCAAGTTGCCAAATTCATTGGCATAAAGTTGTCTATAATACCCCAGTTTTATTTCTTTAATATCTATGTGACCTGTAGCAATGCCCACTTTTCATTCTTGATGTTTATTTGTATCTTCCCTTTTCCATAAATGGTCTTGTTAGAGTTTTATCAATTTTATTCATCTTTTCAAATTTTAGCTTTGTCAAATTTTTTTTCTATTGTAACTTTGTTTTATATTTCATTGATTACCTGTTTTATCTTCGTAATTTTTCTTGTTTTATTTGTGATTGCTGTTCTTTTTTCTAGTTTCTTGAAACTAGCTTATTCCTTTTGTCTTATTTCCTACTATATGCCTTTAACTACTTTAGTTGCATCATATCAGTTTTAATCAACTGTATCTACTTCATCATTCAGTATATTTTCTAATTTCTGTATGTGACTTAACTTAGAAGTACACTGTTTAATTTTTAAAAAGTTGAAAATTTTCTAGTTAATTGATTTCTAGTGCAATTCCACCATGGTCAGGGAACATATTCTGAATGAGCGAATTTTTTAAATCCATTTAGACTTGCTTTACAACCTAGCATATAGACAATTTTGGCAAATGTTCCATTAGTACTTGCAAAAATTAGTATTCTGACATTGCTAGGTACATTGTTTTATACATAAAAATTAACTAGAGTAGGTTAATTTTATTTTTCAGATCGTAACCTTACTGATTCTCTTGTCTAACCCGTCATCTATTAAGAAGGGTGAATAAAGTTCCCAAGTACGATTGTGGATTTGTTTCCTCCTTTACTCCCATTAACTTTTGCTTTATACACTTTGAAACTATATTATTGGGTGGCTATAGATTTAGAATTATAATATCTTCCTGGCGTACCTACTCCTTTAGTGTTAAAAGTATCTTTCCATCTCTTTTAACAGTTCTTACTTCAAGGTAAGTGTCTGAAACGTGTACCTTTCCTTTGGTTAGTATTTATGTGGTATATCTTTTATCATTCTTTTTATTTTAAACTTTCTGTGTCCTTACATTTTAGGCATACCATTTTTAATTAGAACATTATTCAGTTTTGTTTTTTAATCAAGTCAGAAATTCTTAAATGTTCAATGGTAATTCTTAATCCATTTTTCTTTAATACAATTGTGATACATTGGGCTTTATAGTTATCATTTTTCTGCTGGTTTTCTATATTACCTGTTTTATACTTTTTTCCTTTATTCTTGTTTTCTTTATTAATTGAATCTATTTGTTGTTATTTCATTTTCCTCCATACTACCCTGTATTTATACTTTCTTCTAATATTTTTTCAGGGTTATCCTAGAGATTATAGCATGCCTCCTTGACTTACTATAATGAGATCAAATTATTTCCTTCACCACTTCACTGAGAACACTAGATTTTAGGACAATCTAACTCTGCTTAGCCCCTCCTACCATTTGCATGATTATTTTTATTTCTCTTTATATAATAACCCCAATAGATATTAATGTTAATGGTTTTTACAATCAAGACTTGTTTATATTTACTTGCATATTTACCTCTTCTGATGTTCTTCATTCCTTTTTGAGTTTCTGTTTTTCCATGTGCAGTGATTTTTCTTTGGATTAAAATACTTCCTTTAGTTTTTAGTGAAGGTCTTCTAGCAAAAAATTCTCTTAGTTGTTTCCCTAAATATATCTTTATTTCAACTCGTTTTTGAAGAATATTTTTGTTGGGCATAGAATTCTATGTTGGCAGTATAAACCAAAAAGTGAGACATATCTCAATCGATTTAGAGGTTTGTTTTTGCCAAGGTTGAGAATGTACCTGGGAAAAAGAAATGCAAGTTACAGTAGGATCTATAATCTGTGATTTTTTTCTAAGAGGGTTTTGAGGACTTCAGTATTTAAGGGGAAAGAATGGGCAAGAAGAGAGAGAGGAAAGAAGAAAAGAGGGGAGAGCAGGCAAAGAGGCAAGCGATTACATTCTTGTGAGACTTTGATTGCTGCTAACCGAATCTATATTTCACGTGAAAAGAGGGGGGATGGAAATTCAAGCATGCATTTTCTCATGCTCAGTAACTCTACACTTTACATGAGGTAAAGTAAGCATGTGAAATTACAGCTGTCTGGGAACAAAAGGAGGCAGTTTTTTGGTGTTTTTTGTTGTTGTTATTGTTGTTTTGTTTGCATGATTCAGTTCCCAAGCTTAGCTTTCCCGTTTACATAGTGAGTTTGGGGTCCCAAGATTTTCCTTTCACAGCAGATACTTTAGAGATGCCATTCTGTTGTCTCCTGGCTTTCATCATATCTGTGAAAAGTCAGGTTCTAATTCTTTTCGTTGTTCCTTTGAAGACAATGAACTTATTTTTGGTGCTTTAAAATTACTCTCATTGTCTTTGGTTTTCAACAGTTTTTAATGTGGTATGACTTGGTTATTTTTCTTTTATTTACCCTGTTTGTGTTTGAGCAACTTCCAAAACCTTTTGGTTCATCAGTTTAGGAAAATATTTGTACTAATTATCTTCTAATGTTGCTTGTGCACTCATCTTTTTTATGTATTCAATTGATATATGTGATACAAAATGTTAAATGTTTTCCATGTATCTCTAATGTTATACACATATATACACCACACACACACACACACACACACACACACATATATATATATATTTTTTTTTTTTTTTTTTTTTTGAGACAGGGTCTCACTCTGTTGCCCAGGCTGTGATGCAGTGGCGCCATTGCAGCTCACTGCAGCCTCAACCTCCACAGGATCAGGTGATCCTCCCACCTCAGCCTCCTGAGTAACTGAGACTACAGGCACACACACTACCATGCCAGGCTAATTTTTGTAATTTTTATAGAGGCAGGGTCTCCCTATATTACCCAAACTTGTCTCAAACTTCAGGGCTCAAGCATTTCACCCACTTCAGCCTCCCAAAGTGCTGAGATTACAGGTGTAAGCCACCACGCCTGGCCAATTTGTTTTTTCTCTGTGCTGTAATTTACTTTTCTATTAACCTGTCTTCAGTGCACTAATCATGTCTTTTGCTCAATCTATCCTGCTGTGAAACTCATCTATTGCATTCTTATTTTTTATTTCTAAAATTTCCATCTAATTCTTTTTTAATAAATTCTAATTTGTTGGTAAAATTTCCCATCTTGATTTCTATTTTCTCCTTACCTTTTCTCTATTTTCTTTAGCATCCTAATCATAGTTAAGATCCTTGTGTGTTAATGTCAATATCTGAATCAACCATATGCATATTTACATTCTCTATTTCTCTTATTGTTAGTCATATGATCCTATCACTTGGCATATCCAGTAATTTTTTTTACAGAACACTAGACTATATATGTGCGTATATGTACATACATACACACACACACACACACACACACACAGAGTAGCAGCAACATATAATGTTAACTTCATCCAGAAAAAGTTTGTCTTTTTTATGCTAGACAGGGTAGGAACTGATCAACCTAATTTGATCAAGGAGTGAGATGACTCAAGACTGACTGCAATTTTGGTATGACTAAGTCTGCCTCTGGTTTACTTCACTCCTAGATAGGTCCTGAACTCTTATCCTTGTGTTTCAGCATGGGAGGACTGCTTAAATCTTTTCTCTGTTTTTTTTTTTTAGGCTTTCTGCTTAGCTTCTTGGCCTTCTGAGCCAGAGCTTTAAATTTTTAGCAAATGCATTGAGCTCTATGTATTGACCAAGTGTCCATCTCAGTGTTCTGCCCCACGCTTTCTTAGCCACTCCACCTTCCCTTCTCACCACTGCAAAATTCTCTACTGGTTTTTCTGTCCCCCAAACAGCAGCCTTCCCTCTTGGAGGCAAATTTCAGATTTTCAGCCTCTGCCCCATTCTCTGGGAAAAAAATAAACTGATGCAGACTATTGGCTGCAATCTCTGAGGTTGCTCCTTTTCTTGAATATTCCTCCTCCCCTGAGCCTTGGTTGTTTCAGTAGCTCTCCAATGTCATGAAATTAATTGTTTTTTTCATCTAGCTTTTCTAGTTGTTTTGGGCTAGAGAGTGGTTTGTTGCTACTACTTCAACATAAACAGAAGCAAAAATCCATTATTTTTTAAAATGAGTTCTGGGTAGCCCTTGTTAAGGAACAAAAGAAGAGCTACTGGAAGATAACATCCTTTGGAAGTTTCCTGGGTCATGTTTTGCCTCAGTGTATCCAAGAGGCAGAACAGTTGGTTGTAACCAAGACTCTTCATTTACCTGCTGAAATACATAAACCAGCCATTCAACTTTTTCTACTTAAAAAGTGAGGACATTATCTTCTCTCTTTTCTTGACAGAACTGTCATGAAAAATATTTATTTAAGAGTTTTGGAAGGGTAAATATGACATATGTTATGAATACAGTCAGTCCTATGGTATCAAATGTTTGTTTCTCTAGCTATTCACTGGATGAATAGCTAGTAGTAGTCTTTCTCCCCTAGTTAGATTGTAAGCACTTTAATAGAGGGCCCATGTCTTCTACTTCCATCTTATTTCCTGTGGTTTCAAGTTTGGTGTGACTCACAATATAGTCATTGTTTAAATGTTTTACTTTGAAAAAGCCACCTTACCCCATGTCTGTCCATATTAAAGTATTCTGGAGTGCAGGCTATCAGCCTCACTATGGTCTGAATGTTTCTGTCCCTTCAAAACTTATGCATTGAAATCCCAAGCCCCAAAGTGATGGTAGTGAGAGGTGAGGCCTTTGGAAACTGATTAGGACATGAGGACAGGGACCTTGTGATTGAGATTAGTGCCCTTATAAAAATGAGACCCAGAGAGTGAGCTCATCCCTTCCACCTTGTGAAGACACAACAAGAAGACATCATCTATCATCCAGAAAGCAGGCCCTCACCAGACTTCCCAGCCTCTAGAACTGCAAAAAACAAATTTCTGTTGTTTCTAAGCTGCCAAGATTATGATATTGTGTTATAGCAGCCCAAATGGTCTAAGACAAGCCTCATTTGGATTTTTGTCAATCGATGTTGGTAAACAACAGCTTTGGGATTGGTAATGTTAGGTGCTGACTAATTCAGAGGACAATTTTTGATAATTAGCTTCTTTTCATCCTTTAAGCTAATAAAGTCTTGGGGTAAACAGCTTTCAACTGCATGAAGAGTAGATGACTTCACTTGCTGATCATCATTAGACTCAACTTATTTTTTCGGTAATTACTAGTATGTGGTAGAGGTAGATCACCTCTTGTAAAGACAGAGTACTTAAAGTGAAATGTTTCTATATACCCATTCAATCTCCACCTCTCAGACCCTTCCTTTCATCTAAAAACAAAATGAATCAATTGCTTATTTCAAGGTAGTCTTGAAAATCATTTAGGCATAATTAAAGCTTGCAATATCCTGTAAACAAGTATTATATTCTAATATTTTCTGCCAAGAATTGAATTTGTTAGGCATGACACATTTATTGCTGGCAGTAGATGTACCAAAACCTACCAACACCAGGGAATTAATAAATACCACAGCCCTCCTATGGAGCAAGTTGCATGAATATTTAATAGGAAATGCATGATGAATTTCTTGCATGATTATGCAGAAAAACATTTGGGAATGGTTGCAGCTGTTACATGAACTAGCTCAATCTCCCCCATCTCTTTCTATCTTTATCAGTCTCAATATTGTACTTTAACTTCAGCAGTAAGCTATCTCCAATGATGAGTATTGCAGACACCTGTCAACATTTTAGGACATGTGTGACTCTTTATATATGCTATCTGTGTGTATGTGAGCCTTACAACTTTCAGTAGTGCATTTTGAGGGAACTGAGAGAAAAGGTGAAAGAAGCTAAAAGTAATGGCTGTCACTCTTACGGGTGCATCAAATTTTCTCCCGTAACATCTCCACCTAAGCCCTGTGAAAATATATACTAATCTAAATTTAATAAAGGTGGGTTTTTTGCAGATTCTTAGTTGTTCTTAGTATTACAGAGATGTTCTTCTTCCTTCATGTGTATTGTATATCCTTTAACCACACTCTCCTTCAAAATATGCACCTTTTCAGAAGGCGAAATATTCTTTTAACATTTTTTAGCTTTCTGGCACATTCATAAGGTTGAAACAAAACACGATTTTTTAAAATCAAGAGTTAGAAACAGAAGATCATTTATCAAATTTGAACAGGGAGGCCAAGTCAACCTGTTTTGAAAGCCAGTTGGTTTGGACTCTCTGGAGCTTTAAAGGGCATCTCTTTAAAACAAAAGCCGCTCTTTGATTCCGTTCAAATATCCCAATTCATAGTCAATCTTCAGCATCCTGTTCCCAGGAAGTGGGGATTCCAGAAAACCCTCAAACTCTCGAACCTCCACAGACAGACCACAATGTTAACAAATCACTGCTGGGAGCTCAAACAGGCCCAGATTTTGACAACGGCCTGTGACCTTCTAAAGAATTGCAGGTGACACAATGTCTGTGCCCTCTAAAAGAATTGAGTGCTTACTAAATGCCATTAAAGAGTTGGCACTCCTTAAATTGTCAAGTGATCATTATATTCTTGGCTTCATAACAAGAAGAAAATCCTTCTTAATTACATATCTGTTCCCCAAGTGTAGTAGTGAGATGAGAGGTACCTATGAAAATGGTGACTTACTTTACTGCTCTCACATTTTGGAGTCTATTTTTGGTAAGAGCTCTTGGTCAACCTGGACAGAGGCTCTGCAATCACAAAGATAAATGCATCCCCACTGAATCAAATGTTTCTGTTTGAAGAAAGTGTAGACAAAAGAGAGGATATGGTAAAAATCCAAAAGGTCCAAAATGTGCACCCAAGTTAAACAAACAAAAAATCATGAACAACACTAGAAACCTTCTTTTTCAAAAAATTAAAATGTCACAGTGAAGCAAGATAGTTTATATAGCCCGGCTTCTCTGGCAATTTCTCTCTGGAATCTGAATGTCTAATATGTGTGCATCTTTTGACAAGGTCACCAGAAAAGGGAGGGTTTCCCACTGTTGTGGACATCCAATACTGCAACGCAAAACCCTTACAAACTGGTAACACCCAAAGCATCCCCATGTCAGCAAATGAATAACCATCCTTACCTGTCACAGAAACTTAATCAGCAGCATAGTGCCTTGGGGATATAACTTAAGGTGAAATAGACTCACATCACCCCCACCTTCCATCTTGCCAAAGTCTAAAATTACAACCAGTTCTTGTGCAAAAAATCAAAAAGGAAAACTCATCATATGCTAGAATTAACCTAAATGCTTTATTTATGGGGGTCTATCTTTGGTACTTTTAGAATATTTATATGCAGGCAGAAATATGTAGATTCAAAAAGAAGAAAACCAAAGGCCTTTGCTATGCTGCCCAGACACAGCTGAAATGAATTCCAATCTGACCATTAGAATATTATTTCTATTGTTAAAACATAAACTTTAGTTTGTGATGACTTGGTATATACCTCAATTAGAGCATGATTATGGGGTGGGAGAGGAGAGAATTCTAGTTCTGACGGTCCCTAATGACCTTTTTCTTAACCCAGCACTATCAAGTATAGTCAACTAAAATGGCCAAAATATTTACACTAACTCAGAAAAAGGTATTTTAAGGAAATTGTCCTTGCTTCTTTTTGTATCTTGCAGGAGAGTTCAGTGTTATCTCTCTCACGTGAATGAAAATGAGAAAATTTTCTTTGTACATGAATAATACTGTTTAGAGTTAACCTGCAATATGTTAAATTTTATATTTGGAAACTGACTCGACCCAACTTAGACTTGCTGTAAACGAGTGTGATTCAAGCCACCCATTGGGAAGGGGCCAAACAAAGCACAGCCACCAGTTTCCTGTTGCCTGGATCTTTTATTACACTGGCTCATTAAAACTCCTTGTTTGTATTTGCATTTTACTCTTGGGCAATTTTACAACACAGAATAGTGATAAGCTTGCAGGCTGATTCTACTCATTATGTTTAATCATGACTGCAGTAAAGGAGATCATCGTATCATGCCTCTATCTCAAATACACTGCAGTGATTTTAAAATAGAATCGGTACCTTACAATAGCCTTGGCACATGCTCTTTTTTCAAGATGAGTGCTTGAAACATAAAATAAAAGGCATACAATAAACTTGGAGAGATCCCCATTTTTAATCAGAATATATGATTAAAACTAGGGAAAAGCCTTGCTGGAAAGCAAATGTGTGGAAAGAAAGAGAAAGAGAATAAATGAATATCATTAAACAGTTAGTTGATCTTCTGTGGCTGCCCCACACATACCTACTTCAAGACATCCGTCTGAGTATGGCCCAAGAGGACCCTCATGTTGTCTTGGGTTGGTCTCCTGCACATTCAGGTTTATATTGTAGTTTAACAGAGCCAGTGCTTCAGTTTCTGGCATCGGTTACTAATTTTCTTATGTTAATGAAAAACACACATCAGCTCCTTGCAATTCCCAAAAGCAGCATCAGTTTTGCCACTAATTGCGGTACTTTTGGGGCGCTGGAGAGAGAGAAGGAGTGATTCCAATAGCATTAGTTGGGACAGGGTTCTTTGCCTCCCTGAGTGGTCCTCTAACTGAAAACATTTGTGATTTGCCCCTCCTGGCCTTCAGTTCTCATGAATTTTAAGAAATTGGAAGCTCCCAGGAGCACCAGAGCATGATGAAATAATGGAACTCTGGAGGAACTCTGGCCTACAAGATATGAGGAAGAAAGTCTGGCTTAAACTTCAAACCCCAGCAGAAGGGAATTTGAGACATATCCATCTGATCTTCTGTCTCAACCCAACAAGATATTCCACTTTAAGGCCAAATGCACTCATTCAGGCTCCTCCAGCAACTGATACCTTATGCATGAGAATATTCTAATGAATGTGACAAGCACAAATATAATAAATTGATTTTCCATGAAATGTAATTTTTAAAATAACCAGAGGACTTTGGGATGCTGAGAATTCCCCTAAAAACTTAGGGAGAATCGCTAAAGTGGGGATTTGAGAGATTTTTCCTCCCCTGAAACCCACTCAGAGCCTAATTCTAGTTACCAATGCATAAAAATTAGCTTTGCTCAATAGAATGTGTTCTATGGATAAAAACAGAAATGTCACAAAAGGGTTGAAGACCCCATTATACATAATATCTTAACTTTTGCATACCCAAAACACACATGCTCAGCAGATACTTTTCTGAAATTATTTGCTGCAAAACAGGAACCAGGCAGGAAGCCTATTCACAATGAATTGATTTCCAAGTCTTATTTGTGGCTGATTTGAGGTTAGAGAACATTTCTGTGCTACGTAGAGTGGTAAAATGAATGTTTATTGTTTAGGATTTAAAAGGTCCATTATCATTCAGGCTCAGTAAGGTTCTGCCACACAAAACTGAGTGCCAGGCCAGCAGGCAACTGATTCAAGTGACAAGAGGTGAGTTGCAACAGCCCTTCCATGTTAATAAAACATGTCCCAGCACTCAGAAGGAACTCTAGCACAGTATGAGAGCAGATAGAATTTATTAATCAGAACTACAGTTAACTCTAATTATAGACTGCCCCCAAGTTACAAAATAAATGGATGCCTTGGAAATAAAGCAATGTTTTGTGTATTGAATCCTGTATTTTCACTGAATCTTATTATAATTGAAAGTGAGTTTGGATAGAAAAAAGTCTAATTCCATTAATAGGGACTGCGAGATAGCTCCCTTTCCACTTTCCTGCTTTTAACCTTGTAATCTTTAGTTCTGGCTGAAGTGTTTGTCCAGGAGTCAGGAAGAGTGGCATCTGGTTCTGATTCTACCAGTCATTAGATGTGGCACCTTAAGTCAGTCAGTTTCCTCATCTGCCCAAGAGGAGGTGCTAAACTTAATCAGTTCATCGCAGATGTTGAGAATCTTCTGAAAGCTATGGACCCTCTCCTCAGAAAGATACATGTACACATATACACAGGACCTGTGGTAATCAATTTCAGGAGTAAATCGACAGAAGTCTATTGAAGAATCCTAGGTTTCAAATCCCTGAACCAGATTATCTAAAGTAATTTGAACTTTAAAACTTTCTGTGGTTTTGGTTTCTCAACCAGCTTCTCCTGGAGATAATAAATTAAAGACATTAGGTGTATTGACAGGTCGTATGTGTGTGTGTGTGTGTGTGTGTGTGTGTGTGAGAGAGAGAGAGAGAGAGGGAGAGAGTGTGTGTGTGTGTGTGTGTGTGTGTGTGACAGGGTCTGGCTCTGTCGCCAGGTTGGAGTGGCTCAGTTTCAGCTCACTGCAACCTCTACCTCCCAGGCTCAAATGATCCTCCCTCCTCGGCCTCCCAGGTCTATTCTTGACTGACCAAGATAGCTGTACCTCTTTCTTCATGTCAGCCACCTCTACACAGCATAGGCAGGAAAAGACTTTGCTTTAATTAACACATATTCCGGTATAGCAAATATGAATTTATACCGCTGTAAAATAAGGGATATCTGTATGAATAGGCCAAAATTTCAAAAGCTGCAAGTGCAAGCAGACTGCCTTCAATAAGCCCGATGGCATGATGTCACTGTGGGGTGACGTCACAGAGCCTCTATGTCTCACAGCACAGTGTTACAGTGCACAGCTTTCCATCTCCACAGCTTGTCTGCGCTGTGGAGTTCTTGCTACCATTTTGAAACACAGAAACAAATCATTTGACATTACACCTAAACAAATTACTCTCTTTGTTTTTAAAAGTACCATGTAATATATTTAAAACCCTTGTTCATTAAAGCACTCACCTCATCCTTGATACTGTAATCCTTATCTCCAATTTATCCTTAAATACATTTTATCATGGGTGAGGATCTGAGGTAGACACAGAGGGAGCATCAGGATTAGGATGAAGATCAGAAGTGAAATGAGGGTCAGCAACAGCATTGGTATTGGTAGTTAAGGATTTTCTATTTCAAATTCACTGAATTCACATGCATTTGTTTCACTACATTAAGCAAAACTTGAATCCCAAGGAGTGTTTTTAAGTCTGTAAAGCCCATATGCATATTAAGAAAGATTGACACCTCCCCACTGGCCCTGCACAAAAAAAAAAGAACCTTGAGGAAATCAACCTAGAATTACTCTGGGAAGTTTGATATACCTAGCAATTATACACCAAAAAACACAAAATGGTAAATACTAAGTCAGCTTATGTCTGCCCAACATTGGGGTACTAAAATTAGTTTCAGTACTGATAACACTAGCCAAGTGACAGGGTTACAGTATTGCAGCGGGAAAATATATTTATAATACATCCAACTCTATCCAGGATTTACAAAGATGTCTACAAGTCAGTAGGAAAAATACAGCCGACACAGTAGAAAAATGGGGAAGAAACTTGAAGACACACTTTTAAAAAGAGAATCTCCAATGGCTAATGAATATAAGAAAAAGTACTCAAACTCATTAGTCATCAGGAAAACCCAAATTCAAATCTAACTAAATACCACTATCCAATAGAAGACACAAAGGGAAAAAGGTTGACAATACCAACTTGAATAAACATGTGAAACAACTGGGACTTTTTTTTTTTAGACGGATTCTCATCTGTCACCAGGCTGGAGTGCAGTGGTGCAATCTTGGCTCACTGCAACCTCCACCTCCCGGGTTCAAGCGATTCTCCTGTCTCTGCTTCCCGAGTAGCTGGGACTACAGGCGTGCACAACCATGCCCAGCTAATTTGGGTATTTTTAGTAGAGATAGGGTTTCACCATGTTGGCTAGGATGGTCTTGATCTGTTGACCTTGTGATCTGCCTGCCTCGGCCTACCAAAGTGCTGGGATTACAGGCATGATCCACCATGCCCAGCCAGCAACTGGCACTTTCATACACGGCTGGTAGGAGAACAAAAGTTAAAGATACTGTTAGACCCAACAATTGCATTCCTAGGTATATGCCCAAATTAACATGCACATGTGCACCAAAATCATGTACAAAAGAATGCTCATAGCATTAATCATAATAGCCTCAAACTAGAAACATCTCAGACATTCAACAACAGAAGAATGTATAAACATATTGTAATAGAGTCATACAATGGGAAATCAAATGACAAACTACATTTACATGCAACAAAACTAGTGAATTTCATAACCAAACAAACAAAAAAGCAAAAGAGCCAGACAGAAGAGAATATAACTGTAGGAATCCATTTTATGAATTTCAGAAGTGGGCAAAACTAAACTGTGATTTCAGAATTTAAGACAGTGGTTACCTTCGGAGAAGATGGAAGGGATAGTGATTAAGACAGCATTCAAGAGACAGTCCTTCTGGGATTTTAAAATTTCTTGATAAAAGTGGTGTTTTCACACATGGAATCATTTTGTGATAGTTTACTGTAGATGCATTTATAATCTGTATTCTTTTCTAAATATATTATTCTTTAAAAAAATAGTCAAGAGAGAAAGAGAACATGGCTTTGGGGATATATACAAGATTTCAAGGGTTGAAATCTTAATTTCTCACTTGCAATCTGTGGGACTTAGGGCAATTTATGTAATTTATCTGAGCCTCAGTTTCTTCATTTTTTAATGAAGACAATAGTACTTATCAGCTTTGTACTACTGAACGAAAATATTCGTGAAAGTTATTTAGCACAGTAAATGTTTGCTGATCTAGCCTATCCCCTCAATTTACAAATGAACAAACCAAGGGACAGAAGTGACATGTCTTGTTCACAATTCCTACCAAGCCTGTTGCCAGAGCCAGAATTTGGGCTTACAATAGATAAGCAATCAGAGGAGAGGATGACTACTGTACTGTGAACTAAAATTAAACAGAAGACACCCTTCAGACCATTCTGTTTGCTTCTTCCATGTGTGTCAAAAACACAAGATACACATTTTTTATTTTTTTGCTCTGATTCTGGCTCCACAGTGACATTACTCAGCCAGTCTCTACAGAATGGCTTTGGAAAAGAGATAGCAAAGTAAATCAAGTAAGTTGGACAGTGAAAATTAACATGATAAATCACTTATATCTTGTTTTTAAAGGTAATAGATGCTTATCTTAAAATGTAGGCTTTATTATTATTCAAATATGGTGAGGCAAACAGATCAAGAGACAGCTGTCATTGTAAAGACAGCTGTTATATTCACAGGTCCCAATTTAGGCTTATAATGCATAAGCAGTCACAGGCAAGGGCGACTACTGTACTATGAACTGAAATTGAACAGAATGCACTCTTCGGACCATTTTGTTTGCTTCTTCCATGTTTGTCAATAACAGAAGACACACAGGGGCCACAAGGGGAAGCACCAGAGTGGATTAGGAGGCAGATGCAAGACAAAAATACAGGCAAGAGCATCCTGTGGCAGGAAGGAATGGGTAAGGCAAGGTAAGCAGGTTTAGGACTGGCGACTTTGAAGAATTTCAGCAGGCTCTGGGGTGTAGGTACCCGGCCTTGGGATGAGCGTAGGAAGGGGAAAAGTGGCCTGGAATGTAAGAGCTCAATATAGGAAGTGGTTGGACATTTGGGCCCTGGATTGGTTGTTTTGCATACAAATGGCATGCTCACAAGCCAGTCATTTACTAGTTCTAGGAATTGGCTAGCTCTGAGAGGATCACTCTTCAGGGTTAGGAAAGGCATCAGATGTCAAAGCAGCAGAAACTCCGGGTTAATACAGTGGTCTGAAACACAAAGATGGCAAGGAACAGCAACCAATTTAGAAGATTTATCAAATAGATCACCAAATGGACATCTGACTTTTGTTAAACTAGATTTATATGTTTTCTTTTACTTTTTAATTTTAGTCCTTAGCTGTCAGTGAAGAATTGACTATCCCACGTAGGGGGAAACATGCCATGTATACAAACTAATTCACATTTTGTGAGTATGCTCAACACTATAAAATAAGAAATGGTGGCTTGCATTTGTATCTATGTACTTGTGAAGCTTGGAAGCCACCCAGACAGAAATAAGCTTTAAGTCATCATTCTTCCAGAACAGCTGCTTATGTGACGCTTACATTCTGCACACTCAAATGATAATCTCATGGTCAGGTCAGTAACCCCACCCCAGGACCCCAATGTGACTATAGCTGTGTGGAGATATAGAATGGAGATGACAGCACAATTCATTGTTATATTCAGTTTACTATACATGGTTTGAAATAATGAACCATAAAGGCTTTGCAATGAATCTGGACCAATCCTTAGACTTTCCTCACTGTAAAACAGTTACTATCTTTAATATGTGCAGTTAAGAGAATAAATAGTTCTGATCTCGGTCTATGCTTAATCCTCTCTGCTGTCAGTCACTAACAAATAGAAGCTGTTGCATAGTGGTGGTAGGGCAGACCTCAGGAAGTACAAGAAATTAGAGTGGAAGACAATCAAAAGTTGGCAAAGTATTAAGAGTTATAAATGATTAATCCAAAAAGGAAATGACCAAAAAAAAATGCTTCTGCAAACATTTTTAAAACACTGCTACTTTACGCATAATCAAGGCAATCACAACCTGTTCAAAGCATGTAACACTTGTGAATAGATGTCTGTCAGGCAGAGACTGGGGAGTTTTAAGAGGCCCCAGAGTGGTTAATGGGGGAATTAGCACAATTCAGAAAAGACATTAATTAGGTCAATCTACAGTTTTGAAAAACTTTAGCACCTCTCCAATGCTATTAGTGAATTAATGACTCCAGTTATTGAACAATAGACAAAGATTAACACAAAAATTTGGGCTGTTAAAGCCAACTTTAAAAGGGAAGTCCAAAGAGAACTAACCAAGATGAAAACTACAATAAGAATTAATGGAAGTGTGTATGAATTATAAAAACAGACAACAAAATAATCTTTTATAAAGAACTCAGCACAAACTAAAAGGAAGAGAATGCCCAGTGATATTTAGCCTAACAAGAGGTTGTTTAACTTCTCTAAAAAAGAAATTTTAATTTGTATAGGAATTACAAATTTGTTCAGTAATACTTGGGAATAAGTACCTCAATAATTTGCTAATCTTTACTTCTGGCACCAGCTCCTCCTGTCACAGTGTGGTGTCATATTTTAGGAGCCTCTCCTTTAAGCATTACAGAATCCAGACATTTATGCAATGTCTTAATATAGGGAAAGAGCCTGTCCCTTTATGTCCCTTAAGGTGATTCCCATCGCTGCTGCTCCTTATACTGATCTTATACACCCGGACTTCCACTCTCTGTCAAACAATGATGCTCCAGAAAGGACAGAGCTGTCCTTCCCTGCACTCGCTGCCAATGACCACTGAAACCCTTCTAGGAATGCTACAATATCACCTGATAGTGCTGATGGGGTAAGTATAGACCGTTTGCAGATAGCATAATGTTTTGCAATCTGTGAGAGGCAAGTAATACTCAATTGTTATGGGGAGGCCCGGGATTACATAATTCAAAATGCTGTTTGTTTTGAAACACAGGATACCATAATCAAAAAATTCTTCTGTTGGAAAAACTATGCAACAACCAATAATCAATAGAATATTAAGACTTTATTCTCACTTTTTTATGGAAAAACCAATGCCTTTGGCATATTTTGCCAACAAACTCATGATGTGTTACAATCTTCCTTACCATGCTATAAAAAACAAAATTAATTAGCAATAGCTAACATTTCTGTCTCCACACAAACAATTCCTGAATATATTGGGAGTAGTGTGACTTGTAAAATAAATAAATATATTACAAATATATATAATTATATTATATTACTATATATATTATATATATATAGTAATATATATTACAATATACATATAAAATTATTGTTTTCCAGAATAACTATTGCTACCAGAAAAGGGATTCTTTATGAATGGCAAATCATGTTGACTGACTTAAATTCCTCAGGATGGTGTTCTACCTTCTTCACATCTATTTTAAGATTTGTGAGATGGGAGGATTGCTTGAGCTCAAGGATTTGAGACCACTCTGGGCAACATAGTGAGACCTCCTCTCTACTAAAAACTTAAAAAAAAAAAAAAAAGATTAGTCAGGTATGGTGGTGCACACCTATAGCCCCAGCTACTTGGAAGACTGAAAGGGGAGGATCACTTGAGCCCAGGAGGTCAAGGTTGCAGTGAGCCATGATGGTGCCACTGCACTCCAGCGTGGGTAAGGCTTTGTCTCAAAAAAACAAACAAAAAAGAAATAGTTTACTATGTGGGACTTCACACAGTTAATCAATCACAGAATCAGTCACAGAGTTCAATCAGCTTTAGCAGGTAAAACAGGAAGCTTTTGAATACTAACATTTCCAGTGGAGGTGGGACAACAGATCTGGAATCTGTAGGAAGAAAGAGCTAAGGCAAAGATAGAGGACATCTGATGATGCTCTTCCAGATTTACAGACAAGATTATGGTAGCAGAGATTGGACAAGATTCCACTGTTTTAGATGGCCATGATTAAAAAGTTTCCTTCTAGAAAAGAAGCTAAAAGAGACAGCATCAATTTTAGAGGCATCTTTAAAGGTAATTGTGGAACTTCTCAAGAGCAAGAGCTTTGTAATCAATTTCGGTGTAGTTCTGCATGACGGATTACGCTGTTCTTGAATATTAGAAATTAGTGCTTCCACGTTTCTTGCACTTGCACTCGACTCTACCCAATCCCAACACAGAGGTGAAGAGTGAGAAACAAGAAATGGTGGGTGATCATTTTGATGTACTAATCATAAACTAATGTTGAAATATACCCTGCAAATTCATCTGTCAACCAGTCTTGCCTGTTTTCTCACTCTTGACACCAAAACATTGAATTACTTAGGTAAGTAATGGCTCAAGAATCACAAGTAACAATCTTTAAAGGGTTTATCAACTTCAGAGAGTATGAAGACGACAGAGGTCTTTCTGAGAATGACTAAACTACATTCAGTAGTGAGAATTTGATTCCATTTACTTTACACATTTGTGCACAATAAACTACAATAAGAAATAAATGCTTCTCCAGCTTTGCCTCACCATCGAACTGATAACCTTTAACTGGAGTAATAAAGGAACAGTGTGGTCCAGTCTGGATCCTCTTTAGAGCTTTGCATGTCCTTTGACTTACATTTCCTCATCTGTGCTGGGACAGCTGAGTCAATTCTTGAGAATAACAAAGTCATGCTACAGATCTTTGGAAAACTGAGATAAGGAGTATAAACAGCATTCTTACTTAGAAAAATGTAGATGAAACAAAGAGGAAAAAGAGGGAAGATGCTGGGTCTCCATGGGACACCAGGAGTCTGCAGGTCTGCATCTCTATGACCTTGAACTTGGTTCTCTCACTCCATTCATCTCTGCCCTAAGGCAGTAGGAAGAGTCACAGGTGATAAGAAAGGCAGCTTATATTTTTGCAGTGTCTTTCAAATTTTTTATATTGCTACTGCCTCACACAAGGGCAGTGTATTAAACAGGGTTCTGTAGAGGGACAGAACTAATAGGATATATAGATATATGAGATGGAGTTTATTCAGGAGAATTGACTCACATGATCACAAAGTAAAATTCCATGATGGCCTATCTGCAGTTTGAGAAGCAAGGAAGCCAGTGTAGCCTTCAGTCTGTGGCCAAAGACCCAAGAGCCCCTGGCAAACTACTAGTGTAAGTCCAGGAGTCCAAAAGCTGAAGAACTTAGAGTCTGATGCTCAAGGGCAAGAAGCATCCAGCACAGGAGAAAGATGAAGGCCAGAAACTTAGCAAGTCTATTCTTCCATCTTTTCCTGCCTGCTTTATTCTACCTATGCTGGCAGCTGATTAGATGATGCCCACCCAGATTAAGGATGGGTCTGCCTCTACCAGTCCACTGACTCAAATGTTAATCTCCTTTGGCAACACCCTCACAGACACACCCAGGAACAATACTTTGCATACTTCAATCCAGTCAAGTTGACATTCAATATTAACATCACAGGCAGTGTTCTTCTTTAAGCTGTAGCATTGGGAAAAAATGGATACCACAATACTTTCTAAGTAATACTATTCATAATAAACATTCTTCCATTAAAACTGGCTTCGTGTGTTCCCTGTGGGTCATTTCTCACCCAAAACTGTGATAGTTACAATACCATGGATTCAAAAACCAGTGGATTTAATAAAATATATTCTAGAAAGATCCTCATGCTTGGAAATCCAAAGTTATTGGATTCCTTTCAATCTGTAAAGTTGAATAGCTCTAGCAGGACCATATTTTTGTTTCATTTGCAGCCTGGGCCTATCACAGATGATTCCATTTTCTCTTTCTTGGCTGGAATTAATACCAAGTACTGTACAAAGGAGACACTGGATGTTCCTGATCATTTTTTTTTTTGACAGCTAATTATTGTAATGATGTGAGCCTCTATAAAACCTAACCATGACTTTGCCCTCCTTCAACTATAAAACCAAGGAATCTAAATGAAGCAACACAACCAAATTTTAGAAGGCAGTATCTGATTGAGGCATCAGAGAACCCAGGAGTGATGACTGGGCATCTACAGCATTAACATGCACCATTTTGAGCAAGAGCCATTACTGAAAAGACTTATCTCCCTAAAAGCACAGTGAGGAGCTTCCTTCCCTATCTGCTGGGAAGGCTGACTCAAGGCCAGCCTGGGGCTGCTTAGGTGCCTTAGAAAGTCACTGTATGACTAAACAGTTCAAGGGCTCCTTGAGTCAAACTCTTCATATTAGAGATTTGAAATTTTCAAGGAAAAATGGATAAGAAAACAAAACATGTGGAATGACTATGTGCCATGTGCCAGGCACTTCAGTATGCATTTTATTAGCATTATGCCAATTAATCCTTACTACAAACCTAAGAAGTGAGATGACATTCAAAATATTATACTCTATAACAATTACAACACTGGCCCTGACCGATTAATTTAATGGACACTTTTAAAAATTTTTTTTGAGATGAAGTTTTGCTCTGTTGCCTAGGCTGGAGTGCAGTGGTGCTATCTCGGCTCACTGCAACCTCTGCCTCTCAGGTTCAAGTGAGTCTCCTGCCTCAGACTCCCAAGTAGCTGGGATTATAGGCGTGTGCTACCACACCCAGCTAATTTTTGTATTTCTAGTAGAGACAGGGTTTCACCATGTTGGCCAGGCTGGTCTTCAACTCCTGACCTCAGGTGATCCGCCCATCTCAGCCTTCCAAAGTGCTGGGATTACAGGCATGAGTGACAGCACCTGGCCAATGGACACTTAACTCATCCATACCCCCTCCAGTCATTATGCCATGCCAGTGTATAACTGGCTGAAGACAAATCACATTTTGCAGGTGAGAAAACTGAGGTTTAGAGAGTCTGAG
Organism: Cacajao melanocephalus; assembly: GCA_963573385.1. Classification (NCBI taxonomy): domain Eukaryota; kingdom Metazoa; phylum Chordata; class Mammalia; order Primates; family Pitheciidae; genus Cacajao; species Cacajao melanocephalus. Next base: position 72,867 of record CAUYLG010044502.1, on the reverse strand, counting down.
TAACTGTCCAAGATATATAGCTAGAAAATGGAAGAACTGAGATTTGCATATCTGTCCGATTCCAAGTCTTGATATCCCCTTCTTGTTACCATATATGTTTCCTCTTGTTGAGTGACCAGTTCATCATCAGAGAATTTTTGTCACCATTAAGATGCTGGATGAAAAGTTATCCATGAAGAAATCATGCCGAACACTCCCAACATTGCCCGTGTGTGCATTGTGGTTTTTATCTTTTGTACAATATCTCCCTGGTAAACATCTTCAAGCTCTTCCCCTTGTCTACAGACTCTAAACTCCCTAGCTCTAGCCTCATAACTTAAAAATTCACTCTAAACTCCACCAGTCCCCTGGACCTCTTACTGCAATCACTCTAGGAGTCTAGTCATTCCCCATATATACTTGAACTTTCCTTATTTCTTGTCTTTGCTCATGCTCTAGGTCAGAAATGTTCTCTATCCTTTAACCCCAGTTGAAACCCAGGATCTCTTTTAAGGGCCAATTAAGAGTTGCTCCTTATATTAGACAGTTAACTTACCTGCCCCTATCAAAATTCCTGCAAGGGGCAGCCTGATAGGCCATGTGGTACATTCTTTTACACACCGACTCCTCTCAGCAATGGCTGACCCAAGACCAGCCTGTCCATCAACTAGTTAGCAACCAATTAGATTGCTAACTTTATCTCAAAAAGAGAAAGAGAGAGCAGGTGGGGCTGAATACAAGGCTCAAAAGGTCCTGTCAAACTAGGATGGGCAACATTGTAGGGCTGAGTGAGAGTAGAGGAAGCCAGTAGAAACAGAGGACACAGAAGGACCAGAGACTGCTTTGGCAGCAGTTCATCTGCCTCAGGCTTCCTTTCCCATGAGGCCTGGATGCATTTTGATTTCCTGTGATCTTCACATTCTTTCAACAATCCCTCCTTTACCTGGGTTAGCATGAGTAGGTCTCTTCTGGAAAACAAAGAGCCTTGCCTAGAGATCAGGTTTCTCTGCTCACTGTTCAAGATTTAATATCCTCCTGCTTGGCATTCCACTAACACTTTTTATTTATACTTCAATTTTGGCACTTTATCTCACCTTCAATTAATGTTAATTATGTGTATGTCTGCCTTACCACTTTTCCTTCAGACCACATCCATTCATCTTTCTCTTAGCAGTGAGTAGAACCTGGCACACACTAGAGTGTTAACAAATGTTTATTGAATTGGGTAAATCTTGGTGATATCGATAACCACCCACCAACTGGGCCTTGTGAAGTTATATTAGTGACATGTCACAAAAGATTTTGCCATCACTACCACCCACATACTTGGAGTGTCTACTCCAAAAAGGTGACAAAAGAAGGAAAGGGATGCAGTGATGTTTAGCCAATCACCCAACATTTGTGCTGTCCTTCTCCAGCGTAGAGATGTAGCTGGTAAATGCCTTCTCAGACAGGAAACACATTTCTCAGCCGTTTACATATAGGTAGGGTTAATGTGTACTTCTTCCTCAAAGAACATGAGCCACGGTGAGGCAAGCCTCTTAAAAACCAAAGTGCTTAATAAGTGCTTGTGAGGACCATACAACCTGGAAGGAAATGGGGTCCCTGAAAATTCCCACAGAAGGCTACTGACCAGGAAATCTTTCAACAGACAGGAGCAAAAAGTATATTTTTGTTGGGTTAAACTACAGAGATTTCTGGGTGTATCTATTATGCAACTGGTGTTAATTAAACAAATAGAGAAGAGCACTGTCCATTTCCTCTATTCTTTTGCTCTCTCTTATGGTATTGATATTGTTTCACTGACTGATTGACAAGGTTTCTTTACTATCATTGTTTAACCTTTAATGGGCCCTCTTTACATTTTTCTTTACATATTCCTGCGTTACATTTTCTTGATGTTTCCCAGGACATCTTAGGGGAAGGAGGGTGGGTAAATAGTGGGATGTGGAGCCAATGATTCTTCTAAACTTGATTCAAATCCTGCAGGCTTCCACTGACATGTGGCTAATTAAGATTACTTAATTCAAGGTGATCTGGAATTCTAACAGTTTCTGGATGTCAATCTGATGGAAAGAAACCATCTCATGGAATCTGCATCCTGCATCTTTGATCCATCAAGCAGAATGGGGACATTAGCATTTTCTTTTCTTTTTGGGGTGGGGGTAGGTGGGAGTCATTAACATGTTGATTTTGATTCAACCAAAGAGGCCTCAATGGAGGATTTCATCAGGAACTTCATATACAGGACAATCCTACGATATATCGTCAAAAACAGTTTACAAAATTGTGGTTTTGAGACTGACGGTGCAGCTCTGTAGTGTGAGTAGTAAATAGTAATGCCCTTGTCATGGTAAGATTCCTTCTGTGAAATTTAAACCTCTGAATGATGATTAAGGGTGCTGGAGGGAAGCATGCTTTGGCTATAGCCCCAAGTTCATCAGATGCCTTGCATGCATTGGCATGTGTTTGGATCCCACAGATCATTAGGAACAAAGTGTGCTTTGGTTCAAGGCCTTTATTTGGTTTACATTTAAACCATAATGAATGGCCCTTAGCTTATGAATCAAAAGAATCTTATTCATGAACTTCTGACTATATAATATGCCTCCATTTGACCCAAAGCCATGATTTTAAGCAAACCATTGGCTCGGTTTTTCAGATGAAAGCTATGTTCAAATGTTTGCTGGTAACACTGAAGCATAATAATAATAGTTAACATTTATTAAACTGTGACTACACAACAAAACTTTGTGTTAAGCACTAAGTACTTCATATTCATTATCTCTCTAATCCTCACATAACTGTATAGAGATGTGCTGTTACCAGTGCCATTTCAGAGTTGCTTTTTTTCCAAGGCTTACAGAGGTAAACAACTTACTCAAGTTCACAGTAAGTAAGACAGAACCAGAACTATGGATTGGAAACAAGACATTCTAAATGTAGTGCCTTTTAAAACAAACAAACAAAAACCTCACAACATTTTATTAAAACATAAGTAGTGCACGCATAATATTAAAAAAATACAGACACACATACATTAAAAAATTAGAATATTACATTCCTACTAGAGATCATCACTATAACACCTTAGACCAAATTCTTCCAGATCCTATTCTATATATACAAACACAAAATATATGTGGCAAGAACTGACAGAATTGAAGGGAGAAAAAGATAAATCAACAATAATAACTGAAGACTTCAATACTCTCATTTCAATAAGGTATAGAACCATCAGACAGAGGATCAACAAAACAATAGGAGAATTAAATAATGTTATGAGTCAACTTACCCCAATAGATACTATAGAATACTTCACCCAACAAGAGCAGTATACACATTCCTCTCAAACATATATGAAACTTTCTCCAAGATAGACCACATACTAAGCTATAAAAAAGCATCAGCATATTTAAAAGGGCTTAAATCATGCAAACCACTATGTTCTCCAACCACTATGGACAGAAATTAAAGGAATAGTGAAAAATTTGGAAAATTCACAATACGTGGAAATTAAACAACATAGTCCTAAATAACCAACAGGTCAAGGAAGAAATCATAAAGGAAATTTCAGAAGAAATCACATAGAAAATACCTTGAGATGAATAAAAAATTGGGACACTATGTACTAAAACAGATGCGATGCAGATAAATCAGTGCTTAGAGGCAAATTTTTACCTGTAAATTTCCCTCTAAGCACTGATTTATCTGCATCCCATAAATTTGTACATTATATACATCCCATTGTTTACATTATAAAAGAGATCTCAAATCAAAAATTTAACCTCAAAACCTTAAAATACTGTTGTGCAGAGAGAATAAAAGCAAGCAGAATGAAAGAAATAATAACAATTAGAGCACACATTAGTGAACTAAATAATAGAAAAAGAATAGAGACAAGCAACAAAACCAAAATTGGTTCTTCAAAAAGATCAAGAAAATTGTCAGATCTTTATCTAGACTGATGAAGCAAAAAGACAATTCAAATTACTATAATTAAGAATAAAATAAAATAGACATTACTATAAATCTTACAGAAATATAAAGGACTATAGGAACTCCTATGAACAACTATATGCCAATAAATTAGATAATGTAGATGAAACAAGCAGATTACTAGAGAGACATAAACTACAGAAATTGACTCAAGAATAAATGGATGATCTAAATAGACCTATAATAAGTAAGGAGATTGAATCAGTAATCAAAAAACACAAAGGAAAATTCAGGCCCAGATGTCTTCATTGGTAAACTCTACCAAATGCTTAAAGTATCAGTACTGAGCCTTAACAAACTTTTCTAAGAATTGTATAACTACTACTCCTAACTCATTATATGAGGCCTATGTTACTGTGATGTCAAATCAAGACAAAGGCATCACAAGAAAACTACACACCAATATCTCTTATGAATATAGACAAAAAATTCTCAAAACATACTAGCAAACTGAATCTAACAACATATTAAAAGTATTGTACACCATAACCAAGCTGGGTTTATTCCAGAAAGTTTAGTTTAACATCTGAAAAATCAATTAATATATACATTACACCATACCTACAGGATTAAAAAGCAAAAGCCATAAGATCATCTCAATAGATGCAGAAAAGGCATTTGACAACATGCAACACTCCTTTATGATAAAAACAACAAACTAGGGACAGAAGAAAAAAATCCTCAACTTGATGAAGGGCATCTACAAAAACCCACAGCTAACATTACAATTAATGACTTACACTTGAAAGACTGAAAGCTTTTCCCCTAAGATTAGGAATGAAACAAGGATGTATATTCTCACCACTTTTATTCAACACTATACTAGAGATTCTAGCCAGGGCAATCAGGTAATTTTAAGATAAAATTAAGTAAAAGGCATCCTGACTGGAAAGAGAGAAGTAAAACTCTATATTTGTACATAACATAATCTTGCATATAGACCCTAACGATCTTGTATGTAGAAAACTCTATAAATCCACTAGAAAGCTATTAGAACTAATATACAAGTCTAGCAAGGTTGCAGGATACAATATCAACATAAAAAAATCCATTGTATTTCTATACACTAGGATTGAATAATCCAAAAGTGAAATTGAGAAAAGAATTTCACCTACAATTTTACCAAAAAATTTAGAAATAAATCTAACAAAGTATAAAACTCATACTTTGAAAACTACAAAACATTGTTGCAAGACATTAGAAAATACCTAAACAAAAAGAGACATATCCCATGTTCATGGACTAGAAGATTTAATATTATGATGGCAATACTCCCCAAATTGATCCACAGATTCAATGCACTTTATATCATAATCTTAGCTGACTTTGAGAAATTGGTAACCTGATACCAAAATTCATATGACAATTCAAGAGACCTATCAATCTTTAAAAAGTAAATAGTTGCAGAAATTTCAAATCCCAATTTTAAAACTTATAAGACAGTGTGGTATTTGCATGAGGATAGACAAGTAGGTGAATGGAATAGAATTGAGACTCTAAAAATAACTTATGCATCAATCACCAATTGAGTTTTGACTAGTTTCAGACAAATCTTTTCAACAAATGGTGCTGGGAGAACTGGAAATCTACATGCAAAGAAAATTTTTATGGAGCGAGATAAAAATTAACACAAAATAGATCAAAAACCATAAAACCTTTAGAAGAAAACAGAAGATATATTGAATTAGATTAAGCAATGGTTTAAGATAACACCAAAAACATAAACAATAAAAGAAAAAATAGATAATCTGGACTTTATCAAAATTAAAAACTTTTGTGCTTCAAAGAGCACCATAAAATAAGTGAAAAGGTAACCCACAGTATGGGAGCAAATAATTGCAAGTCATATATATATGATAACAGATTTGTTTCTATAATGTGTATTTAAAAACATTTACAACTCAAACATAAAAAGAAAATAACCCAATTGAAAACTGCGCAGACTCTATGAATAGATGTTTCTGCAAAGAAGATATACCAATGACCAACAGACATATGAAAAGAAGTTCAACATCATTAGCCATCAAGGAAATGTAAATCTAACCCATAATGAGATATCATTTTATACCCACTAGTATGAATATAATAAAAAGACAAAAGCAATGTTGACTAAAATGTGAAGAAACTGAAACTCTCAAACATTGCTGAGGGAATGTAAAATGTTGCAAACTTTGAAAACAGTCTGGCAGTTCTTCAAAATGTTAAACACAGATTTACCGTATGACTTAGCATTTCCACTACTAGATACACAAATCATTTATCCACTAGAAAAACTTGAGAAATGAAAAATAAAATTTTATGTCTGCACAAAATCTTGTACATGAATGTTCATTGCAGCAATAATCACACTAGCCAAAAAGCAGAAACAACCACCATGTTCATCAGCTGATGATGGATAAATATGGTATATCCATGAAATGGAATATTATTCAGCAATAAAAAGAAATGACGTACTGATACATGATTCAAAATGGATGAATCCTGAAAGCATTATGCCAAGTGAAAAACAGCAACTTACAAAAGACCACATCTTGTATCATTCTATTTACATGACATGTCCAGAATAGGCAAATATAAACAAAGTAGATTAGTGGTTGCCTAGGGCTAAGAGTAATGGTCGGGGAAAAATAAGAGTAACTGCTAATGGGTATAAGATTTTTTTTTTTGAGATGATAAAAATGGTCTAAGATTGTGGTAATGGTTGTACAAGTCCATGAAATACTAAAAAAATATTGAATTATATGATTTAAGTGAGTTAATCATAATTCCATGTGAACTATATTTCAATAAAGCTATAACTAAAAAGAGAGAGAGGCTGAGAGAATTAGGACATTGAGAAGAATAGTTCTTTCCATGAGTTTGCTCTAATTGGAGCAGAGAAATGAGACAGCAGCCTGACAGAAATGTGGAGTCAAGGTATGACTAATTTCTAAATGAAAGATATTTCATGTTTGTATTTTAGTTAATGTGCTAATGGATGATGCAAGAGAGAGAAAGCACACTTGCAATTAGGCAGGAAGTGATAAGAGCTATTGCAGAAGTAGATGAGGTAGCCTTAAGTCAAACCATAACTTGCAGTTCGACTCATCCATTGCAATAGGGCTGGCAGAAAGTACAGATGGAGAAATGTTGGCAGATTGGTGCTGTAGGCATGAGAAATTCTTCGTGAAAAGGGAAAGGGTGGAGTTGATGTTTTGAAGAAGAGAAAGTATAGAACAGTCATTTAGAGAATAAGACAGTCATAAAGCGAATAAAGTGCAGAAAAATATTATGACTGTCAGGTAGTACTAAGAGCCTAACAACTGTTTGTGATTACAAGATTAAAATGAGACCACTCAGTAAAGCTGAATATATTTATCTCTCAGATGCTTAGCGTCATGTCAAGAGAAGGCAGGAAGGCTGAATTTTACAAGGGTGTAATTGGTGAGTATTGGGTGGGCTAGGTAACAAACTGTAGAAAGTTAAGTCAGTGGATTAGAAGTCCTGGAAGGGTGAGAGATTTGTCAAAGGGAAGATACTGGAGGGAAGGAGAGGGAGGAGAGGAAGGAAAATAGGAAGAAACCATGGAAGAAGGAGGAAAAGAAGAAAAGAAGAAGTGTTAAAAGAAAAACTTCAGCCGAATTAAATTTAAAGGAGTTTAATTGAGCAATGAACGACTGACAAATTAGGCAGCACCCAGAATCACAGCAGATTCAGAGAGACTCCAGTGCAGTCACAGAGTGGAAGACGATATATAAACAAAAAATGGGAAGTGACATACAGATATCAGAAGTAAGGTACAGAAACAACTGTATTGGTTACAGCTCAGCATTTACCTTACTTGAACACAGTTTGAACACTCAGCAGTTTATGAGTGGTTGACGTGTGGCTGCTAGGATTGGCCAGGACCCAGCCACTGTTACAGGCACACACTCCCAAGTAAGGTTCTCAATCTTGTCTACCTATTAAGTTACATTCAATTCGTCTACAAGGACTCAGATATAGAAGTACAGAGTTCGTCTCAGGCCATATTTAGTTTGCAGGGAGGGAGAGAGGGAGGAAGGAAGGGAAGGAAGGAGGGAGGGAGGGAGGGAGAATTGTGGTCAGAGAGAAGGTTGCTTAAAAATGAGGTCAGGAACACAAGAACAGAAACCAAACACCACATATTTTCCCTCATAGGTGGGTAGTAAACAATGAGAACACTTGGGCACAGGGAAGAGAACACTCACTGGGCTAGGTAGGTGGGTGGAGAGGCAGGGAGGAAGGGGTAACACCAAGAGAGAAATGTCTGATGTAAACGGGGGTGGGAGGGGGGAGCGCATGGGGGGCAGGATAGAGACAGTAAACCGCTATGGCGTGTATGTACCTATGCAACAATCCTGCAGGATGCTCAGTTATGAGCAGGGAGGTGGGTAGCTGAGGAGCAGTAGAGGAACCAAGATTAGATTGATCACTTATGTCAATATGGAATCACCATGTAGTGATGGAGAGACAGTGAGTCAGGTGATAATTCTTCAGAGAATGAAGGATAGCGACCTAAAGTCAATAGTTACCTGAACCAGGAGGATTAGTGAGTGCTTTAAAGATACTTTAAAGGAGTTAAGAAACTTTGCAAATAATTATTTTAGGAATTTTAGATAGAAATTTTTAAAAAATGATTGGTTTGCAAATGGCAAAGAGGAACTAAGAGGATGACTTGCCCACCTCTAGTTCCTGAAGGAGAAAACAGGTGCAAGAAACACAAAGACCTCACAAACAGCCAGGTTTCAGTCACAGGAGTATTTACTAACTTGTTTTTTATTATTACCTCCCTAAGGAGCCTTTTGAGGTATTACCCAATTGTCCCCAGGAAATTGTGAAACCACAGATCTATGTTTTGTACATAAAGAGTATGACTTTTTCACCACCCCTGCCCAACAAGAACTAATTTTTGCCTACATTGAGAATTCATGTATTAGAGCAAGAACGTAAAGGGATTAGTCAGAGAAGAGGTTAAAATTAAATGAAGTCCATCACTGGAAATACACAGATAACAGGTCCATTCATATATACCACTAAATTTCTTACACAATCTATGTTTAATTAGTTAAACAAAGAAAATTTAAGTGGAAGTAAACATTGAAATGATGAGCCTCCAATTACACTCAATGTCTGCTTCTCCATGATGGGGGAAGTTATGATACAATAGATCCTATCTTTATACATCTCAGTATTTTTACATCCCAGGTACAACTGTTGGATGTCCTTAAAATGTTAGAAAACTGATAGGGCACAGACTTGCAACATTTCTGGGCTGTGTGAACCAACCATTCGGCAAGCTTTGTTATGAATACATCTGTTCATATCCTATGAAAAAGTGGATGACTTTGTTTTAAAGGAAAATCACACAGATAGTTGAAGTATTGCTATCATGTAGTAATGAGAAAAAAAAAAGATTACTTTAGAACTGATGCACTAAAGATGAGGAAAGAACAACTACAAAGGAAAGCCTGCGGGAGCCACAGCCGACACTGCAGCTGGAGCTCTCAAAGCCACTTGACCCAGGTTCCTGAAAACATCACACTTCAGCAGTCTCCCCAGACCACCTTCGAGGAGTCCACTGCATTTGGCAGCAACAGTTAAGGTAATCAAAGCTCAACAGCAACCCTCCTAGCAAAGAGGGAGCAATAGGTTAAGTTTTGTGGTCCTCTTGAAGAAAAAAGGGTAGAGAAGTGAGTTTCAAAGAGGTTTAATGGATTCCCAGTTCCACATGACTGGGGAGGCCTCACAATCACGGTGGAAGGTGAAGGAGGAGCAAAGATACGTATTACATGGCAGCAGGAAAGAGAATATGTGCAGAGGAACTGGCCTTTATAAAGCGATCAGATCTCATGAGACTTACTATCACAAGAACAGCACAGAGAAACCTCCCCCATGATTCAATTACCTCCCACAACATACGAGAATTGTGGGAGCTACAATTCAAGAGATTTGGGTGGGGACACAAAGCTAAACCATATACATATATATGCATGAAGGTAGTGGGTCCTGGGTCATGATGTGAAATGTATTTTTTAGTTTGTGTCACAGTCAACAAGTTTTAAAACATCAGCAAGATGGCCAACTAGAAGACCCTAGCATGTGTCCCTTCCAAAACAATAGCCAAAAGAATAAACATCTATATTTTAATGAAAATAACGAAAAGAGAGCACCAAAGTATGTCTAAAAAGTAGTAGAAACCCTGGTGAACACAGAAAACTCAGGATAACCACACAGAGAATAAAAGGCATCAGGGCTCCCCCATCCTATCCCTTAGCCAGATCAGCTGGGAACCAGGAGGAACTTCTCCCTACAGTGAAAAGGTCAGCCATAGGATCTCAGAAGCCCCCACCAATATCTTGAACATCACAGTGTTCACTACTGGGGTCCCCTGCAGTCCTCACGGGCACTAAGCCCAGCTGAAGGAGGTACTCCAAGTTCACAGAGCTGTGCTTCTCCAAGAGAAGGAGCCAATACTGTGACCCATCTCTGAGGCCTATGCAGCTACTGCATATGCTCTCTTGGAACTGGAACTAACACGGGACTATGTCTTGCTCTAGGGGCAAGTAACTAGAGCCTCTTTATCCCTGAGGCTAAACTGCTGTATAATAACCCCTACCTGCTTGCCCCACATCCCCTCCCACTGGGAGGGATATAATAATACCCCTCCCACTGGGAGGAATATAACAATACCCCTCCCAGTGGGACCAAGCAGTGAAGCTCCTCCACCTACCACCCCCTTTTCTCCCCCTAGTACCAGAGCTGAAACTGCACACTGTCTCCTGAAGAAACAGTACTTTGACAGAGCCCTGCATTCCAAGGAATGGGCCACCCAGAACAGTCACAACTCTGGGCCTGAGCTGAAGGAGCACACCACTCCATATCCCAGGCCTGAGCTGATATAATACCCCACATCTCAGGGAAAGAAGCAGTGGCTAAGCTAAGACACCACACCCTATAGACTGCAAAACTCCAGTACCCTGCTTCCTTACACCTGGATTAGCCCCTAGAATCTGAGTTACTAGGACACACCTTGTTCCAGGGAGTAGAGTCATGGCTATGCTTCTCTGTGCCCCCCCAGGGTTCATATAACAGCTGTGTTCAGCCATTCTGGGGTACTTGCTGTCACTGGACTTAGCCTCACAGATTCTGTGATACTGCTGAGTCCCACTGTCCTAGGGTCTAGAGTTACTACTACATGGTATCTCATTCTAGGCACTCAAGTTACCACTGAACCCAACTGGCTTAGGCTCCCAAATTACAAACATACCCTTTGCCCTCGGCACAAACCTCCAGAGCATCCTTTCTTCCCCAGAGTTGGGCCAGGCTGTGTCCTGTCCTTGAGGGATAGAATGATACCTACAACTGAACCCCCCTGGACACAAGCTGCTAGGGGTTGCCTTGGAGCTGCAAATCCTGGTGCTGTGGGCAACCTATATCCAATCCTGCCACAGAGGCAAATCTGTACTCCAAGACCAAAGTGCCACAACAGGTTTCCAAAACCATGAGCATAGGACCCCAGGCCCATAGCTGCTCCAACAACGTGCACCTGGAACCCACACCACGGCAGTTGCTTGTAGGTTTTGTCAGATCTAACACCAAGAGGCATTCCTTTGGCTACGTCTCTCCAACATGGGGAATATAAGACTAAAAGGACCTCAAAAGCCCTTGCCACCAAGGATATTCACAAACTATGCCATCATTACCACTACTGAAAATGTATACAGCTTACACCACTGAGGTTTCCAAAGTTATTGCTGACATTGAACACAGTCAAAAAAAGCTTCATAGAGATTATACTATGACACCTACCCAAAAAAAGGGTCACCACACTCTTCCCAACAAGCATTTTAAGACCCAATTGCAGGTAAAAGTCTTTTTCTACAAAAGCCACCCTAGAAAGTTTGGAAGAGGCATTTGTTTCACCAGATGCACAGACATCAATGCAGGGACACGGGGATATAAGAAACATGAAAAATAAAAAGAAAACATGAAAGGCATATAATTACAGCAAGAAAAAAGTGTCAAGTCACATGTAAAGGAATCCCCATTAGATTAAGAGATTTCTCAGCAGAAACCTTACAGGCCAGGGGAAAATGAGATGATACATTCATTCAAAGAACTAAAGGGGAAAAAAAGTTAGTTAAAAATACTGTACCCAGCAAAGCTGTGCTTTAGAAATGAGAAAGAAACAAAGTCTTTCCAGAACAAGTAAAAACTGAGGGAATTTGTCACCACTAGACTGACATTGCAAGAAATACTTAAGGGAGCCTTCTCCCCCAGAAAGAAAAAAGATGATAATCTTCATCATGATAAAAAACCAAAAGTATAAAATTTACTGGTAGAACAATGCACACCGGAGAAAGAGAAAATAATCAAGACTTATCTCTCACACAGACACATACACCCACACCCCACACCAAAGCACAATGTTACACAAGAGAGGAAAAAAGGAACAAAGAATATAAAAACAAACAAAAAACAATTAACAAAATGACAAGAGTAAAACAATGATATCCTTGAATATAATGAAGTAATTTCCTCTGGTTGGTTGAGTGGATTTAAAAAAAAAAAAGCTAACTCTATCCCGCCTGTAAAAAACAGTAAAGATATATAAACTGAAAGTTAAATGATGGGGAAAGATATTTCATGCAAATGGAAACCAAAAGCAAGCAGCAGTAGCTATAATCAGATAAAACAGACTTTAAATCAAAAACTACAAAAAGATAAATAAGATTATTACATAATGACAAATGAGTCAATTTGGCAAGAGGATAAAACAATTGTAAATATATATTTACCCAACACCAGAGCACTCACGTATGTGAAGCAAATATACACACCAATTCTTCTCAAATTCTTATGTAAAATTGAGGAGAAGGGAATTCTTCCAAAATGACTCTACAAAGGCAGCATTACTTTGATACCAAAACTAGGCAAGGACACATACACACAAAAAGAGAACTATGAAACAATATCCCTGATGAACACAGATGCAAAAAATCCCATCAAAATACTAGCAAGACAAATCCAGTAGCACTTTGAAAAGATCATGCAGCATGATCAAGCAGTATTTATCCCAGGGATGAAAGGATGGCTCAGCATATACAAACCAATAAACATGATACATTGCATCAACTGAATGAAAGATAAAAACTACATGATCATCTCAACAGAGACAGAAAAAGCATTCAATGAAATTTAACAATGCTTTATGATAAAAACCATCAACAAACTAGGTATTAAGAGAACATGCTCCAACATAGTAATGATTAGATTCTTATGTCAGTTGATTATACAAAAATCAGCTGAAAATGGAGTGAAGACTGAAATGTAAGACCTGACAAACTGACAGTTAACATTACACTAATTGAGAAAAGACTGAAAGCTTTCATTCTAAGAACTGAAACAAGACAAAGGTCTCCACTCTTACCACGCTCATTCAATATAGTCCTGGAAGTCCTAGCTAGTACAGTTGGTCAAGAGAAACAGATAAAGAGGATCCAAATTGGAAAAGAAGAAGTAAAATGGTCCCTGTTTTCAGATGACGTGATCTGATGTACAGAAAATCCTAAAAGCTCCACCATAAAACCTTAGTACTGATAAATGAATTCAGTAATTTTGCACAGGGTACAAAATTAACATACAAAAATATGTTGCATTTCTGTACATCAACTATGAACTAGTGAAAAAAAATCAAGAAGTGAATTTCACCTGTGCAAGTATGTTTACTGCAGTGCTATTCACAATAGCAAAGATATGGAATCAACCTGTTTTACACACACACACACACACACACACACACACATACACAGAAATACTATCAAGCCATAAAAAATAATGAAATCATGCGTTTTACAGCTGCATGGATGGAACTGGACGGAACTAGAAGCCATTACCTTAAGTTAAACAACTCAGAAAAAATCAAATATTGCAAGTTCTCACTTACAAGTGGGAGTTAAATAATGTGTATACATTAACATAGAGTGTGGAATAATAGATATCAGAGACTCAGAAGGGTGAGAGGGTGGGAGGAGAGGTGAGGAATGGGAAATGACTTAATAGGTACAATGTACATTATTCAGGTGATGGTTATACTAAAAGCCAACTTTACTACTATGAAATACGTCTATGTATCAAAAGTGCACTTGCATCCCTTAATTTTATACAAATAAAGCAATTCCATTTACAATAGCTGCAAAATAAAATAACTAAGAATAAATCTAACCAAGAAGTAAATAATCTCTACAAGGGAAACTCTAAAACACAAATGAAAGAAACTGAAGAGGTCACAAAAAAAATGGGAAGATATCCCAAGTTCATGGACTGGAAGAATAAACATTCTGAAAATAACCATACTACCAAAAGCAATCTGCATATTTAATGCGATTGTATCAAAATAGCGACATTGTTCAAAGAAATAGAAAAAAAAATCCTAAAAAATCACAAAGAACCATAAAATACTCCAAATAACCAAAGCAATGCTGAGCAAAATGAACAAAGCTAGAGATATCATGCTACTTGACTTCAATATACTACAAAGCCATATTAACAAAACCAGAATGGTACTGGCATAAAAATAAATATATAGAGCAATGGAACAGAATAGAAAACACGAAAATAAATCCATGTATTTACAACTAGTATTTACAACCAGTATTCCGGTTTTTGACAAATGCAACAAGAATATTCAGTGGGGAAAGCACAAGTCTCTTCAATAAATGGTGCTGGGAAAATGAGATATCTATATACAGAAAAATGAAATTAGATTTCTATTTCTTACCTTATACACAAATCAACTGCAAATGTAGTAAAGACTTAAATATAAGACCTGAAACTAACAAAACTGCCAGAAGAAAACACTGGGAAAGGACTTCAGTTCCACTGATCTGACCAAAAATTTGCAGGGGCTGGGTGGGGTGGTGCGTGGAGGAAGACCTCAAAAGCACAGATGACAAAAGCAAAAATATGCAAATAGGATTATATCAAGCTAAAAACTTCTGCACAATGAAGGATACAATCAACACAGTGAAGAGACAGCCTACAGAATACAAGAAAATATTTGCAAACTATCCATATGACAAGGGATTAATAACCAGGATATATAAGGAACTCAAACAACTAAATCGCAAGAAAACAAATGACCTGATTTTTAAATGGGCAAAAGACCCAAATATACATTTTTCAAACACCCACAAATGGTCAACATTTGAAAAAATTCTCAGTATCACTAATCACCAGGGAAATGCAAATCAAATTAATGAGATATCATCTCCAGCTAAAGTGGCTAATAATATCAAAGACAAAAAATAAGGA
This sequence comes from Cacajao melanocephalus, assembly GCA_963573385.1. NCBI lineage: Eukaryota > Metazoa > Chordata > Mammalia > Primates > Pitheciidae > Cacajao > Cacajao melanocephalus. The sequence goes on along the minus strand of CAUYLG010044502.1, from coordinate 57,576 downwards.
TGTGGAGAAAGAGGAATACTAGTAAACTTCCAGTGGTAATGTAAATTAGCGTAGCCACTATGGAAACCAGTATAAAATGTCCTCAACCAACCAAAAATACATCTACATATGACCCAGCAATCCTGCTGCTAGGTATATATCCAAAAGAAATTGGGCTGGGCACGGTAGCTCATGCCTGTAATCCCAGCACTTTGGGAGGCCAAGGCAGGCAGATCACAATATCAGGAGTTTGAGACCAGCCTGGCCAACATGGCAAAATCCTGTCTCTAATAAAAATACAAAAATTAGCCAGGTCTGGTGGCAGGCGCCTGTAATCCCAGCTACTCAGAAGGCTGAAGCAGAAGAATTGCTTGAACCCAGGAGGCAGAGGTTGCAGTGAGCAGAGATTATGCCATTGCACTCCAGCCTGGGTGACAAGAGCAAGACTCTGTCTCAAAAAAAAAAAAGAACAAAGAAAGGAAACTGGTGTATTGAAGAGATATCTGCATGCCCATGTTTATTTTATCACAGTTCACAATAGCCAAGATATGAAATCAACCGAAGTGTCAATCAATGGATGAATGGTTAAAGAAAATGTGGTATGCATACACAGTGAAATATTATTTAAACCAAAGAGAATGAAATTCTGTCACTTGCAGCAACATGGATGGAATGGGAAGTAATTATGTTAAGTGAAGTAAGCCAGGTACAGAAATATAAATATCATATATTCTGACTCATAAGTGGGAGTGAAAATAGTGGATGTCACAGAGGTAGAGAGTAGAATGATAAATACTTGAGGCTGGGAAAGACTGGGAAAAAGGGGGATAAAGAGAGGTTGATTAATGTGTATAAACATGCAGTTAGATATTAATAGAAGGAATAAGTTTTAACGTTTGATAGCACCATAGGTTGACTATAGTTAAAAATAATTTACTGTATATTTTCAAATAGCTGGAAGGGTAGATTTGAAATGTTCCCAACGCAAAGAAATGATAGATGTTTGAACTGATGTATATCCAAATTACTCTGATTTGATCATTACACATTGCATGCATGTATCAAAATATCACACATACCCAATAAATATGTATAATTATGTGCCAACTTAAACACTAAAAAGAAGTTTCAGAAGACTTTCAACTAAAAACTAGACTTTCAATTACAGAATTGTAGCTGCAAATGTTAACGTGTCCATCTTTCATCCCTCTTGCTTCTGATCTTACTTGGCTCTATCATAGGACTCATTTTCTCTCTCCCTTTCTACTTTCCAGTCTGTTCTCTTCTTCATTTCTTCTTACATGTTCTTAAAACGTCAGTCAAAAATCTCCTATCAGCTAAAACTAGAAGAGGGGGTTATGAGCCAGAGGTTGCAGCCTGACCTCCAAATGCTAGCTGATCAAACAGCAAGCAGAAATCTAGGACTTCCCTCCTCTTGCACTCTGCTTAAACAAAGTATTTGGTTCAGAATGTGAGCCTTGTTAACCAGCCAACATCTTTGCTAATACCAACAAGGATAAATCCTACTTAGGCATACTGTACCATTTAGAAGACTTTGAGGCCGGGTGTGGTGGCTCATGCCTGTAATTGTAGCACTTTGGGAGGCCAAGGTGGGCAGATTGCCTAAGCTCAGGAGTTCAAGACCAGCCTGGGCTACATGGTGAAACCCCATCTCTGCTAAAATACAAAAAAAAAAATTAGCCAGTCATGGTGGCGTGCGCCTGTCATCCCAGCTACTCAGGAGACTGAGGCAGAATTGCTTGAACTCGAGAGGAGGAGGTTGCAGTGAGCCAAGACAGTGCCACTACACTCCAGCCTGGCTGACAGAGCAAAACTCTGTCCATAAATAAATACTTTGAAACAGGGTCTTGGGGCAGCTCCAGATCAAGCATTCAAAACACTAGTGGCTACGCAAATAGGATCACAGCACAAATAGCCACGTCAGGCATCCCACGCAGCAGGGGCTTCAGGGAAGTCATCAGGTGAAAAGATGGCTTAGGGAATTTCAGGTGACACTGTATTTTGGTTAGAAAATCCATGTTTTACCTACATTGTATGAAACAGATCAATTGAAATAACAAGTTTTCTATAAATGCTTAGTCGTACTTTGTATGAGTTTCTATAGTGTTATGTATTTGTATTTGGCTTTTGTTATTCTTGTTATTTAGAGTAGCTTTGGGGAAGCTGATAGAGATTGTTGAGGGCCAAAGATTCAACCCATCTCACTGTCACCACTTGAATGCATTTCTCAACTATGAAACATTTAACTCAGTAATGGTTACACCAGATTCTCTGAGGTCTATAAGTGCCAATCACTAGAAGCAGCCTGGGAAGAACAGCAGGGGATCCAAACTCTGAAAACAAGTGCAGGTGAAAATTAACTCTTCCTCAGCAAGCCATTGCCAATCCCTTTTTAAAAATGGAGACATAATTCACATACCGTAAAAGTCACCATCTTCAAGTGTACAATTCAGTGGTTTTTAGCACATTCACAAGATTGTGATACTCACCACTAATTATAGAACATGACTTCAGAAAGAAATCCTATGCCCATTAGAAGTCATTCCCCATTCCTCACTTACTGCAACTCCTGGCAACCATGAATCTATTTTCTGTGTCTATGAATTTCATATAAGCAAAATCAGAGAATATACAATTTTTTGTGCCTGGCTTCTTTACCATAATGTTTTCAAGATTCATTCATGTTGTAGCATGTATCAGTACTTCATTGTTTAGAACTGAATAAGGTTTCATTATACGATTATATGACATTTAGCTTACCCATTTATCCATTCATCACTTGATAGACATTGGATTGTTCCTAGTTTTTCACTATCATGAATAATGCTTCTATGACTAACACTTCTTGAAAGGAAGCTTCTGGAGCTCTGGAATTCTTAAGAACTCCAATTCTCCTGCAAATACATTTTCAGTATCGCTGTTATCACTAGCCCCTCTCCAGGTTTATCTGCTCTCTCCTTCACTCTATCTCCTTCAAGTTTATGGTCACATGAGGCAGGAAATGAAGGCCTTGACCCAGGACTTCCTTCCATGGAGCTTGCAAAGAAAAGTGGTGAGAGAGGAAGAGCAGTCAGAAAGGGAAGAGAAGTAGCCACCAGGCATCCGTGCAGTGGGCCTGAGGGATCTGGGTGGGAACAATGCCTCTGTGAGGAATGCGGCCAACAACCCAAGCCTGTGGCTCCTAGCAAGGCTGCTGTGTACCCATCACTCTGGGGACTGTGCTTGTCTGAGTGAGAACAGATACAAACACCAGTGGCCAAGTTCCTCGGCTCTAGGCAGTCAGGCCCAAGAGAGGAGTGATAATAAACGCAATGCCACAGTAGGTCTTCTGTGCTTTGACAGTTCCGCCACATTTTACTCACCCTGGATCCATTGTCTGCTTGTCATATTATCTACTCTCTCCTCTTCCAACTCCTTTTCTAGCAGATTTGATTCTAAATTCATCCATATACCTAGGCATTCACATCTGCACTTGACTTGGACACCTCCCTGCTATGAGCTCTCTAACCCCTTCCTGCCCCAAACCTGCTGTTCCCTTCACAAATGCCTCCCTATGCCTTGCTTCTGACCCTAGCCTGGGTTTGCTCTTCCCATCTTGGCTCTGACAATTCATAGTCATCTCACCCCATTGCTGAGCCCAGATGGGACAGCTGTGTTCAGAAAGGTCATTAGTCAATGGAGTATTTGGAACTCAAAGAATTTCCTCATAGAAAAAAAAAAATCATGATAAATAGTGGTATGGTTCCCAGGCCAAATCCCAAAGGCCTATTTGCAGCACCAACCATGATGTTGGGATACCTGTCCTAATCCACAGGGTTCCCTAAGTGAGAGTGACATGGAGGGAAGTAGGCAAGACAGTGGAGGCCCCTGGCAACTTAACAGTCCCCAAGGAAATGTGGAGTTGGGGAAATTCCAGTGGTAGAGGAGGCAAGGAAGGGGTTGAGCAGTATCCCACGGGTCATCCGAGGAGAGATGAAGTGCTCAAAATGCAGAGCAGAGGGCCTCCTGCTCAGAGAAGGTTTGCAAATTAGAGACTATCGCAGACTGGACTGGGAGGAGTCCAGGGGCAAAGAAGCAAAGGCCAGCCCTCTGATTATTCATAAGCAAAACAACATTATTGCAGGCCTGCCCTTGCTGAGTACCTGCCCTCCTGCTAACTCTGTCCCTGTCCCTCTTCCTATGAAATTCCTGATTCTTCTCTGGCTCTTTGACCCTCATCTCATTCTGCTTATTGAATGTCCCTGATAGCTATTGATGGCTTTTTGCATGGTGAGATTGGCTTTCACTGGTTTGCTTGTTTTTTCACTGAGGAGCCAATTGTTTTGACTGTTCCACATCCTCTCCATTCCATGTCCTTACTTTGAACAAATGCACCATACGTTCCTTTAAGGGAGTCCTCCTCTCTCATTGGATACAGACTGGGGGATGTTGATCAAGGTACCATGCCTTCCTCTAACCAATAGATCTACTATCCTCTCTTTCTAGCTCACCCTTCAGCCTTTCCTTAATCTTCGAAGGCCTCCCTAGCCTTTTAGTGAAATGCTTTGTGCTTGAGTCCACTAGATTTGCAACCAGTGGTCTCTTACACACATAGGACATCAATGTGTTCTGCTCATGGCTTGATATTTCTAGTATACTCCCTGAATGTTTACTGGTCACTTGTTCCCAGTTCACTCCTGCACAGACCCTGCAGTACCACATGTGCCCTGCTTGCCTGGAACCTCCAAATGGCTGCTGCTTGGGGTGCAGTGTAACCTGTGCTATTGCTCTTCCGTGGAAGGTTTGGGCTGAAATGAAAGCAAATATCCATTAAGTTGCCTTCTTAGCCCCCGTCATGTCTTCTCCTTCAAAGGATACACTCCATTCCTCTAGGCCCACGTGTCTCAGAATCACCTGGATGACAGAATTAAATGCAGATTCACAGGCTCCAAGCCCAGGAATGCTGTTTCAGTAGGTCTGGTGTAGAGCCTAGGAATCTTTATCTCTATACACACCCCAGGTGATCACACAGCTGATGGTCTGAGAACTGCTGCTGTGCAGTGACTCCAGTCATGCCACACACCTGTCAGCTGAGCTATTCCCTGAGGTTGCCTGAGCTATCACCCTAACAGAACGCTTCTTTTGCAAGACCACAAGACTTTGGGTAAATATTCTTTTTACTTTCATGGATAGTGAGAGAGACACAAAAATAGAGAAATGGTAACAGGAACAACAGATAACAGTTCCAGCCCCAGGAATCAACTTGCAAATTTCCAAGTTAACAGTTTTTGCCAAGCTGATTCTCGGTCAAATTTTTTTTTTTTTTTGACTGGTGAGGTGAGAGAAAATCTGCATATTGATAAAACTGTAGAGAGGCTGGTGAAAAGATATACATATTTATACCCATTACCTTTTTGTCATCATTTTACAATCTGAAGAATGAAAATGCATTTGTGCAATGAGTTAGCCAAACTACCTGATCAAGGGGGAGCAGAAATAACTCAGAACCTCAGACTTGTAAACATCCAGTATATTAACACTGTCCCAGAAAAGGCTTTGTGTATCAGACTGTGAGGAAGAACCCGCATCAAAGGCAGGAGGAGGGGATGATTGCAGAGCACAAAAGGATTTTCTAACCCTCATTTCTGTCCTGTGCAATGGAAAATAGCAGAAATGTTGGCAGCAAGACAAAACAAATGGTGTTTCAGACTCTCGAAAGGTATTATATTACATGCAGTTCTTAATGATATCTAATATTAATCTAAAACTAACACCCAAGGTCAACTCTGCAGTATGTTTTTTGATTACTAAATGATACAACATTCTGAATGTCTGGGAACAGACATTTTTGCATGGGAGGTGGCCTGGAGAGCTAGTAAGAAGCTTGTTTTTCTTTTTTTCAGCATTTCCCTCTCCAACTTCCTATCACTCCCTTCTTTAAAGAAGAAGGAGGGGGGAAAAAAAAACTATTTGTAGTAACTGCTCTAGTTTCTGCCCTTAGAAATCTGCTCTATTTATTAACCACTCCTCCGGTGAAGAAATTCCACTGAAATTCCTTCAGGGCCTGGCTGCCTTTCAGCTTCTCTCTGCACATTTCTGCCTCTATGTATGTCACCATCTTAAATAGCTGAGCCTTCTGTGCTTTAATAAGGTCTCGCTATAATCTTTTTTTTTTTTTTAAAGAACACAGACCTAGTTTTGCTAAGTTTCCGAATACCTTGGATTATAAAGCCCCCATAATACTAATTAATTTCTGTCCTACCTTGTCTCTGTCCTCACTGGTCGGCTAATAACATAAGGACCAGAACTGACCTCAATATAATAACTTCTTACATTTCTTAAGCATAATGGAAATGATTCCTCCAGGCTGGTGTTTGAATTACATCCACCTCCCTCCTGCTACCCCCCATCCCCACCCCCGAGGAACTATGTTAAAGATGTAGATATGCATTCTTCACAGATTTCAATTTTCTGGGTCCCAAAATTTGGGTTCTAAAATTTTTAAAAGGCATATTCTTTTTCTCTGCAAAGTTCATGACATGTCCAAGCATTGCACTGTCTGCATAGAAAACTAAACATTGCTAAGCATGGTTCTGAATTACCATCAACCAGAATTTACCAAAAAAAAAAGACAGAAAGAAAACTGTAAACATCCTATTGTCTTTCTTATGACAGGGGCTTGCTTGAAAAGAAGCTTTGAGAGGCTCTTAGAAAGAGCATCTCACCCATAGGGTATAAGCAGTCATCGAACATTTTATCTTGATTTTACCCAGATGAAGGCTTTTTAGTTCTGGTCCTATGAGAAAATCCCAGAACTCTCTCCACAAATTTACCTTAGTGAAGCATTTCATAAATGCATCTTTTCCCTTCCCCTTCCCCACTCCACTTTCCTTCTTAAATTATCTCCAGACCTTTGTAGCAAAAACTAGTCTTGGAGCTGGACAAGGAATAAGTTCCAGTGTTCTATACCACTGTAGGATGACTATAGTTAACATTAATATATTATATACTCTCAAATAGCTAGAACAGGATATTGGATGTTTCCAACACAAAGAAATGGTAAACGTTTGGGATGATGGATATGCTAATTATTCTGATCTGATCACTATACATTCTGTGTATTGAAACATCACTATGTATCCCATGAATAACTCCAATCATTATTTGTCCATTAAAAAAATTTTTTTTTAAATATCACTATTGGAGCAAAGAATTGACTAGTTCTTTTTGTTGATTCCTCAGCAGGATGAAAAGTACCCTTGTCTACATATTGGGACCCCTTCTGTTTTCTATTCAAGTTGAGCCCTGGTACACACTCAAGGCAATGGTTCTCTGTAATGGCTGTTTGTATCATTCTGAATAGTAATCTTACTTGGGGCTCACTGGGGCCCTTCTCTGGCTCATTCTTGCCCTAGCTCCCACTACCAGGGATTTTTAACTTGTAGATTTACATAGCCGTGATATCCGCCATGGCTTGGGAATACTATGATTTTCTTATTAACTTGTATTCCACAGCTCACATTCAACCCCAATGATAACCTTAAATCATATCACATAAATGGAAACTGAATGGTGGGAGGGAATTATTTACACACTTTGTTGGAGGCCAAGGTATACTGGAGGATCTCCCTACTACATCAGGCTGTGGCAGCCACGGATTTTGTCACGTCGCATGATTTTCCATCCTGTTTCAAACACAGCCCTCTTTCCTTTGAGGAGCTCCTATGCTTGCCCCTGTGAAGCTAAAGACAGAGCTTCACCACTGAAGCACAGGAAAAGGCTCACATGGGTGAGGCCAGTCACAAGGTGTCATCTCCTCACAAGCCATGCCAGTCAGAATCTTTCCCTGAGAATAATACTCAGATGCTGGATGTAGGGTTGGATACAATGGGTTGGCGCAGCTTTGGAGCTCTGCCACATGGAGAGGGTAGAGAGAACCAAGCTGTAAAATGAGGCTCAGCAGACGCAAGAGATGAGTCCACAGTTCTTGTCCCTAAAGCTCTAGCACTTAAAGCTCTTCTGTGAGCCACTATATCTTCTCGAGCATTTTCTGTGAGCTCACTTCTATGAGTCTCCAGAATCTTAAAATCTATCAGAGCTAATTCATTATTTTATGCTTAAGATCATTAGTCTTGGGTTTCAGTCATTGCTACCAAAAACACTCTGTCTAACTTGAGAATGATGGAAATGTACTAGAGACTGCCTTGTTCCCAAGAAAATTCCAAGAAACATACGAGAATGTCAGCCCTTGTCTAATTAGGGTGAGCACAGAACAGGACTGAGTACTAGTAGATACCAAGGAAAGGTCTGTAGCAAAAGTATTAGAAAGCTTCCAGGTAAGGAAGTGAGCCACAAGATCAGCAACAGCATAAAATGACTAATGCAAAAAAGGAATAAAAGGCAGGAGTTACAGTATCAAAAAACAAAAACAGAGAGAGCAGCCAAGCAGAAAAGAACATTAAAAACATCTAAGGTTTAACCACAGAAGACAAGTAAGAAATATCACCTCACTGCAAATACATCCAAGGAAATTACATCCAGAAACATGCTTTCAAAATGTAGGTTTTAAAGGGAAAATACGGGGAGGACATGCTTAAATTCCAAAGCAACATCACCATGGGACAGAGCCAGGCCAACCACAGCATGGCTCCAAGATCTCTGTACTGTAGGCCATTCCTGGGGTACCAAGAGGACAGACTGTGTCTAACAGCCCACCAAACAGATCACATCAACCACTCTCCTGCCAGGTACTCCCACAATTAAACCAGACATTAGGAGGCCCCTAATCTTTGACTTTATGTTGGCCATTCTGTTTTGGAAATGTTTAATTAAAAAAAAAATGTATTAGTGGAGCAAAGATGCATTCTTGGCTAGCAAGAAATAAAAAGATAATCAAAATATAGTTAATTCTATTCAAAGGAGCTTAGATGCTAATGGAAGAGCTATGTAGTAAGGAACTTACTCAGAGAGAGAGGGAATGGTAGGGTTGTCCCTGACGGGAGCTGATGGTGTTTGCTGACCTCAGAATGATGCCTTTAAATGCCTCCCTGCAAGGCAGATAGCTGACTGAAGGAGGACACAGCCTCCGAGGGCAGGCTGCCCAAATCCAAACCTGGACTCTGCCTCTAACTGGTATAATCTTGAGCAGGTTATAAGGCTCTTTGTGCCATGTTTTTCACCTGTAAAATGGGGAGAGTAAGAGTATGGATACCTCACAGAGTTATTATAAGGACTAAATCAGTTGCTATATATATAAAGAGCCTTGAACAATGTCTGATATATTGTAAGTGCTAGGTAAGTGCCATAAAAGTGCTGACCGGTATTGTTACAATCCCAACTGAGTTGGAACATTTGACTGCTATGTGGCTATGAGGTAGGAGCACAGGCCAGATTTAAAAATTCTTTCCCAGAAGTAGCTTCTTGTGGCATCATGTGTTAAGAGAACAGCTTAACCCTAGTCAGATCCAGGGATATCAGGCACATCCTTTCATTGTCTCACTCCTCCTATCTCAGTACATATCACACCCTCCCACCCCTCTTCAATGGTTATTTCTGCAAATAGTTGTATATTTTTCAACAGTATGACATTTTTGTTTTAAAGAAAATCTGAATAAAAAACAATAAGCATTCTTTCATTCTCCTTAGCACCCCACTTATTTCCAAACTGTGTTCGGTTGGTTGGTTGGTTGTGTTGATTATTTCATTCATTGGTTTTATAGTACCAATAAAATCCAGATTCTCAGAGATAACAATTGCAAACGGTACTTTTTAAAACTTAGCATCTTACCTTGTATTCTTGGGAAACTTCAAGTAAACAAAGATGGCAACAAACTCTGGCAAAATTGGTGTACAATATACTTAAGAATGTGTGTTTTTAAATATAAATTTTAATCTAGTTAAAGTTACCTTAAGTGAGAGGCCGAGGCAGGAGTATCACAAGGTTAGAAGATAGAGACCATCCTGGCTAACATGGTGAAACCCCATCTCTACTAAAAATACAAAAAATTAGCTGGGCATGGCAACGTGTACCTGTAGTCCCAGCTACTCTGGAGACTGAGGCAGGAGAATCGCTTGAACCCAGGAGGCAGAGGTTGCAGTGAGCCAAGATGCCACCACCGCGCTCCAGCCTGGGTGACGGAGACAGACTCCGTCTCAAAAAAAAAAAGGTATACTTTAAGTAAATTCTAACCCAATATTTGCAGCACCCTTAATTTATGACCTATAACCTTGTGGTTGGCAAAATTTAAGATAGTCCCCAAGGTTTGCAACCCCTAGTGTATACACTGTATGTAATCTCCTCCCCTTGAGTGTGGGCAGGACCACATCATACATGAATACGATGGGCTATCACTCTCATCAGTAGACTGTTATGTGGCAAAGATGAAGTGATTTTGCACATACATTTCATGACTCTATTCAATCGACAGTAAGTTCCTCAAAAGGACGTTTCCTTGGGTGGGTCTGACCTAATTAGGTGAACACCAAAGAGAGACTCAAAGCAACAGTGGATAGTCTTCACTGGCCCAGAAGAAGCCAGCTGCCAGGTTGTCCGAGGATCATATGGCTAAGAACGAAGGGAAGCCCCTAGAAGCAAGGAGCACTTCCAGCCAAAAACCAACAAGAAAATGGGGACCTCAGTCCTATAACCACAAAGGACTGAATTCTGGCAAAAATCTTTGAGTTGGGAAAAGAATTCTGAGCCTCAGATGACATCACAGCTCTGGCCAACACTTGAATTTTGCCTTGAGGAGCCCTGAGCTGAGGACCTAGTTAACCCTTACTTGGACTCTTTACCCACAGAAATTGTGAGCCAATAAATGAATGTCGTTTTATGTCACCAAGTTACTATAATTTCTTGTTTACTAATAGAAAATGAATACGATCTCTACAGAAGACAGTACGTGCTAAACATTAGAGAATGCCCAGCTTGTAGTCAGGGCATCCTAGGTGACTTTACTGAAGTTGATATGGGTATCTTCAGAAAAAAAATCATTGCTCAGAAAAGCAAAATTAAAACCCTCATAAAGTCATCTGTGAGAGAAGGAAGCCCAAGGAACTAACATCAGTGTTTACAGCCTAGGAAATAAACAAGTGGCCACGGGCCTAGTGGAGGTGTTGAAAACATCTTCTGTGCTCACATGAAGAAAAAAATGAATATAAGATATGAAAGAGGGTTACAACATTATAAATAACATTTGTGTTTCATTCCCATTCTTAAAATATATATACTCATTGATGAAAGTTTTAAAATGAACAAGATATGAAAAGAAAATATATATTTTGACATTGTTGTAATCACATGTATTTTGTATATTTTGTATTTTGCTTTTTTTTTTTTTTTAAGTTCATGGGTACACGTGCAGGTTGGTTATATAGGTAGTTTGGGTCATGGGCATTTGTTGCACAGATTATTTCATCACTCAGGTATTAAGCCTAGTACTCACTAGTAGTTTTTCCTAATCCTCTACCGCCTCTCCCCCACCCCCACTGTGTGTTGTTGCCCCACGTGTTCACGTCTTGTCATGTCATCATTTAGCTCCCACTTTTAAGTGAGAACATGTGGTCTTTGGTTTTCTGTTCCTGCATTTGCTAAGAATAATGGCCTCCAGCTCCATTTATGTCCCTGTAAAGAACACGGTCTCTTTCTTTTTTATGACTGCATAGTACTCCATGGTGTATGAGTACCACATTTTCTTTATACAGTCTCCCATTGGTGGGCATTTAGGTCGATTCCTTAACTTTGCTACTGTGAATAGTGCTGCACTAAACATACATGTGCATGTGTCTTTATGACAGAATGATTTATATTCCTTTGGATATATACTCGGTAATGAGATTGCTAGGTTGAATAGTATTTGTTTTTAGGTCTTTGATAAATCACCACACCGTTTTCCACAATGGTTCCACAACGGTTGAACTAATTCACACTCTCAATGGTATATAAGCATTTCTTTTTCTCCATAACCTCACTAGCATCTGTTATTTTATGACTTTTTAAATAGACATTCTGACTGGTGGGAGATGGTATCTCACTGTGGTTTTGATTTGTATTTCTCTAATGATCAGTGATGTTGAGCTTTTTTGATATGCTTATTTGCCACACTTCTTCTTTTGAAAAGTATCATGTCTTTTGCCCACTTTTTAATTGGTGTGTTTTCTTGTAAATGTGTTTAAGTTCCTTATAGATGCTGAGCATTAGGGCTTTGTCAGACGCACAGTCTGCAAATATTTTCCCCCATTCTGTAGGTTGTCTCTTTACTCTGTTGATAGTTTATTTTGCTGTGTAGAAGCTCTTCAGTTGAAAAAGATCCCATTTGTCAATTTTTGCTTTTGTTGAAATTGCTTTTGGCATCTCTGTCATGAAATCTTTCTTTTACTGTGTCCAAGGTTTTTATAGTTTGAGGTTTTACATTTAAGTCTTTAATCCATCTTAGTTAATTTTTATATACAGTGTAAGGAAGGGGGCCAGGAAGAGAGACAGATCTTTAACCTAACTAATGTTATCATGAGTCATTGCATTTTGTCATCTGCATCATTCTGAGGGCTGCATAGTATTCCATATCATGGCATGGGCTGTGATTTACCTAAACATTTTCCAATTGTTAGATGTTAAAGCCATTCTAAATTTTAAAATATGTATTCTGAAGTTAAGGTAAACTTTTAAGCATCAAAACCTATGGAAAATGGTATTAGTTCATAGAGCTTCTTGCCTTGTATTTGACTACTCATCATTTTAAAACAGTCTAAAATAAAGCTAGTAGTGGTCCCTGCTGAATAAAATCCTATCTTACCCTTAGAGTTTCTGCTGTCCTTTGGTATCCTTTTTGTTCAAACATGCTCTGGCTTGATCCAGATTACTTATTCTCATTGCAATTTACTTCCCTGGGAAATCTGTTCTTTCCTGGCCTGTCTCCCTCTGTCTCCTTTGTAAACATTAAAGTATGATATGAGATTTGTCCTAAGTAATGTTTCCTTTAGTAAAAGGCCTCTTCCATCTCTGAGAAGGCCCTATTGTTGTTATCACTAGTCATTCATTCCTTGTACACATGCAAAATAAGCCTTACAAGCCTCCCAGTGATCCTCCCATCCTCCCACTGCATGGCTTTCATTTGTCATGTTTTCCTTATGCTGTCATGAATTTACTTTGTAATCTCTCCAGCTTGCCTATGTCTGTGCTGTCATATGTTTATACCCAGCATGGAGAAGCCACAGGAGCTAGTGGATGGTGTCTTGGTCTAGAGGGCAGGCCTTGAGTTCTGGTCTACCTTAAATGGGTGACTGGCATACCAGATGGGAGAGGGGCTCCATAAGGGAGATGCCTGCACCATGTCTTGGGGGGGTGGTACAGTACAGTGCATGTAACATGGGTTTTAGAACCAGACAGACATGAGGTCATTACCAGTTTTGTGGCCAAAGACAAATTACTTTATCATTCTTTGCTTCAGTTTCCTCATTTGTAAAATGCAATTGACAATAGTATTAACATCATTAGGTGGTTGTATGGGTTAAATGAAATCATGCATAGTCCTCAGCATATGGTAATAGGTAAATTTAAAACCATGACTAGTATAGGTTGCTCCCTAGTTGGAGCATGTTAGAGAAGGCTTCCTGAATGAAGTGAGGACTAATCTGAGATCTGAAAGTAAACGGATGCTGAGGTAGGCCCAACAAAAGGAGAATTTCAAGCAGAAAGGATAGCACATGCAAAGGACCTGTGGGTAGAGGGAGCTTTGCTCATTAAGAATATCACACAGAACAGAGTAACTGGTAGAGAAAGTAGAGTGGTTGAAAAACAAGAGACGAGCAGGTGTCAGGCCTGGTAAGCCTGTATGGTATGTCTGTGATATGGCTCTTAAACCCAAGTGCCATGGAAAAGCACTCAAATATTTTCAACTGGAGATAGTGGGAAGGTGGGTGGGGGTGATGGAATCACATTTGTATTTCAAAAGTCAGTTCTTTCAGGAGCAATGTAAAATAATAACTGAAGATGAGTATTAAAATTAACATGGAAGGCTTTTTAGCAGGCTAGCACGCTAGAATAGACAAAGGTTAATGGCAGCTTAGATGGGCTGTTGGTTTTGATGATGGAAAGTAGTAAAATCAAGAGGCATTGACAATGAATAAAGAAGAGGGAAATTTCAAGAATAACTTCAAGGATACAGGCTTGTACAGTCAAATAGATTAAAGAGCCATTATTCGAAAGAGGGAATTTTGGAAAGAAACTATTTAGGAAGATAATGGCATGGTAAGTTTGAGGTGCCTTTGAGTCATTCTCATGGACATGTTGGGTAGGAGGCTAAAGATGTTAGTCTCAATCTCAGAAAACAGTGAGTCATCCAGAGAGAGGCGGCATTTGAGGCAGTTAGCATGAATGGAATTGGAAGTACTGGATATGATCAATTAAATCCTACCGTCTAGAAGTACAGTCTGGGAGTGCAGTATGGGTAGCAGTACTTTTAAAAACTTCAGGTGATGCAAACATGCAGCCAAGATTAAAAACCATTGCACCTGCTCTTCTGTTGTGCCAAGGCAAGAAGAAGGAATTGACAAGGGATGGGTGCGTCTTGCATAACTAGTTGCTCTTATGGTCTGCTCTCTGCTGGCTTTCATTCCTTTTCTGGCTAATGCTGAACTGACCTGAAAATCCACTGGTTTATTTGTAGGGTACCCTATGAACTCTTCAGAAGGCTCTTAGTTCTGTTATGAGGAGCTACTCCCAGCTGACCCTCCTCAGCTCTCACGGCAAGCATTTAATCCCCTTACTATTAAGATTCCCACAACCAGGGGTCCTCTCTTGTGGGTAGAGCAGTAGCCTGAAGACTCTAGGCCAGATGACACAGTGATATTCCTTGGCACAGAGGAAATTCAAGACAAACAGTGGACACATGGGTTTCTCCATTGCACCTCTGTCTTTTCCCTGCCATTTCCTTTCTCATCCTCTTTTGTCCTGCTCAGGCAAAGGATGGATAAACCGAAAAGTCCTCTGCCTAAGCCAATATCCAACTGGGCTCTCCCTAAAAGATTCTGATTTCTACACTCATATTAAAGTCCGGACTACCCATTTAGCTTGGCAAAGTTTGGGTAGAAAACACCAACAATGTCTACCTTTTTATTGGGCAGTAGGGATAATCTGTGATGATGAATAGGGCAGTCCTACTCTCATTCTCCTCTCTCCTCTACAGTATTATGCATAAGTCACTTGACTTAGAGCTGAGGATAAGGCTGTTTCAAGGTCTTTTAATAAACCCTGGAGCAATGTGTGGTACCATTTTTTAGCAGCTGTCTTTTGAGTCTAGCTGAAAATTAGATTCACCTGGGAAACCTTAATAAAAATACCAATGTCCCTAGATCCAAGCCCCAGGAAACTTTTGTTCAATTGGTCTATGGTATATCTCACATTTTTGTGATTTTTTTCCCTTTTATAACTTTATGTTTTGTTTTTTCATTAATTTTTATAGATTATTGTAGATTCACATGCGATTGTAGGAAATAATACAGAACAATTCCATAGACCCTTTACCCAGTTTTCCCCAATGGCAACATCTTACAAAACTTTAGTACAATGTCACAAGCAAGATAGCGACAATGATATAGTCAAAATACAGATTTTTATCAATACAAGTTGCCCTTCTCATCAACACAAGTTGCAACCACTAATCTGTTCCATAATTTTTCCAATTTAATAATGTTATATAAATAGAATTGTACAGCATGTAACATTCTGGGTTTTATCACTCAGTATGATTCTCTAGAGATTCTTCCATATTACTGTCTCTTATAAAACTGAACATAACTTGTTGTATGATGTATCAAGATTTTGCTCCTTTTTATTCCTTAGTATTCCACAGTATGATGTACCATAATTTGTTTAGTCATTTGCCTGTTGAAGGACTTCTAGGTTGTTTACAGTTTTTGACTGTTATCAATAAAACTATTATGAACATTTGAGTACAGATGTTTGAGTGAACATAAGTTTTCATTTTTCTAGGATAAATGCCCAAGAGTACTGTTTACTCAGGTTCTCTAGAGGGACAAAACTAATAGGATGGATGTATATATGAAGGGGAGTTTATTAAGGAGTACTGACTCACATGATCACAATGTAAAGTCCCACAACAGGCCATCCCGCAAGCTAAGGAACAAGGAAGCCAGTCTGAGTTCCAAAACCTCGAAACTAGGGAAGCCAGCAATGCAGCCTTCAGTCCATGGCCAAAGGCCTGAGAGCCCCCTGCAAATCACTGGTGCAGGTCCAAGAGCCCAAAAGCTGAAGCTGCATTCTGATGTCTGATGGCCGGAATCATCCAGCATAGGAGAAAGATGAAGGCCAGAAGACTCAGCAAGTCAAGTCCTTCCAACTTCTGCCTGCTTTATTCTAGCCATGCTGGCAGCTGATTAGATGGTGCCCACCCAGATTGAGAGTTGGTCTGCCCCTCCCAGGCTACTGACTCAAATGTTAATCCTTTTTGGCAACACCCTCACAGACACACCCAGGAACAATACTTTGCATATTTCCATCCAATCAAGTTGACACTCAGTATTAACCATCACAAGAAGTTTCTAGGTTGTATGATATTAATACATACCATAGTTGCATGTTCAGTTTTATAAGAGACTGTATTGCCTCATGGTCCAAGATAGTTCTTTGAGAGAACCATAATTACCTGAATTTCAGATGACAGGAGGAAAGTGAAAGGGTAAAATTGTACATCTCCAATTAAGTCACTTCTCTTCATACAGACTTCCCAGGAATTTTAGACAACACTTTAACTTATGTCATATAGCTAGCATTTAGTTACCTGACAATACCTAGCTCCAAGGGAGTCTGAAAAATATCTCATCTGGGGGCATGGCCACCCTCAATAAAACCAGGCTCCCCTCTATCTGAATAAACTATGCTGCAGTAACAAACAACCCTCAAGTCTCAGAGGCTTACCACAACCAAGACTTACTTTCCTCTTTCATTACATGACTATCCTAGATCAGTTAGGGCTTGAGTCTGTGTGTCTTCACTCTGAAACCCAGAACCACTATCAGGAACATGGCCAAAGAACATGGTAATTCCGACTCTATTTCTTAAAGTTCACAGTGTATTGGCCAAAGCAAGTCACCTGGCTACATCTAACTGCAAGGGGTTGGGGAAGTGTAATTCTAATTCTACTATTTAAGAAAAGAGGGAGAAACAAATGTTTAGAAAATATAAATGATGACGTCACAGTAAAAAAAAAAATGAAGGGGAGAACAGATGTTTAGATGAGAAGCAATCTCTGCCACAATCTCAATTGTCTATGTGTTATTTGTAACCTGCTTTTGTTCTATTTTTTGTGTACCAATGATACTAAGGGTTTGTCATTACCTAATACACTATGCTACTTCAGTACTTAGTGTACTTAGTATAATTATTAATGGGGTTTGTGTTTCCTGAAGTGTCTTTCCTCATTTATCTCCCATGTTCTCAAGATTTGGCTCAGATGTCCTTAAGCCCCATGCCTTGTGCCTGTCTTGCAGCACCTTATCTGCCCTTTAGGATTACGAACACTCAGGGATCCAGTATCCTTCTACTTTGTACTTTGTAACTCTTTGAATGCCTTATCATATCCAATTTAGCTGCTTAAATTCCAATCATCATACCTTTAACCCAGCACATAGGAATGTCGAAGACCAGCACACAACCCACCCCCTGCCCCACCCCCCACAATGACCTTTTTGATTAGTTTCAAATGATATTTCTACTTACATCCCATTAACCAGAACTTATATCCCATCAAGCCTGCTGCAAGGGAGTCTGAGATAATATAGTCTTTTCCTGGAGAGCCATATATTTAGGTCAATATTGAGGCTCTATTATAGTATTAATGAAGAAGAGATGAGGCTGAGGGAGACTGAGGTATAAATAGCAGTCTCTGCTGCAAAGATGAACACAGCAGTTCATTGCTTTGTCCTCCCTTTCAGTCCTCACTCAATCAAAATGTGTCTATTGCATTCCTACTGTCTAGAAGAAAACAAGACAGGCATGTTTCCTGCATTTATGAAGCTTTCAAGCCTTAAACAAATAACCACCCAGATGAATACATGATTGCAAATTATATTAGTGCAATAAAGAAAAACTTTACTAAGAGGCTAATGGTGATGGGAGCTAATTCAGATGAAAGAAGGGATCAAGAAAAACCTGCTGAGGGTTGTTGGGGAAGCCTGGCTGGGGAAGCTAGCACAAGCATGTAACGGGGGTTCGGTAGAGGGGGGACTGTTCCAGGAAGAGAGGGAAATATCTACAAAGGCCCTGGGGCAAGAAGGAGCCTGGCGTATTTGAAAAACAGAAGGACAGTTACGTGGTTGGACCAAGTGCAGAGAAAGGAGGAGGTGTGAGATGCAGCTGGAAATGTGGGCAGAGGCCAGATCCCAGGCTTTGCAGGCCATGCTAAGGGACTGGGAGAATTCTTGGAAGAGTGACGTGACTACCAAACACTAAGCAAATGAGGAAGTTAGAAATTACTGGTTTGTTATTTTTCATGTGTTACACTTTTCCATACATCACCCTCCTATTTTTATCATTCTTTGTATAATCATTTTTCTTTGAACATTTTTCCTTCTTCTATTCAGATTCCTGCAGTAGTATTTGCATTCTTTTGAATCGGCCTTGTTAAAATTCATCATTGGTTTATTTTTATTCCTTCTTAAGTCCTTGTTATCATTTGCTATTCTCCAAAAGAGGCAGAAAAACATAGGGGGATTCATTCAAGAAAAAGAAATGGTTATTTAATATACTGAAATTTAGGACCAATCCCTGGTCTTTTCTTCTGAAACTATCATCAGCCCTGTTTTGTGATTTCACAGGGCTGGTGCAAACCATGAACTTCTAGATTCATCATTGGCCTGCACAACCACAGTGAGGAGATGGAAAGAAGGGGCACCATGGAATTCTTTTGGCTGTGACTTCCAGGCTTTGGCTCTGCCATGATTCCCACATTCTGGTTTGGAGTTGGCCCTTTACTCCTGACAATGACATACTCCAGCCTGATGTTAGCTGTGACATCACTAGACGTCTTGTCCCCAGGCTTTCTCTACAGACCTACTCAGTGGACCTGCTGCTGGTCTAGAGAGCTCTGCCTCAAGCCTGGACTCTTCCCTTTTTTCCTATATTTTTGTATTTTGGATACTTATTTATATCTAGCTGTGATAAGTCTAGGAAATAGAGGAAATTTTTGCTAAGAGAGAGACTAACAGGGAAAGCCTTTTAAGGATTTCAGGGAGAAGTATGGCTGGGTACCCTCTTCAGTGGGGTAGGGAGACATGTATTTGTCACCTACTTGTATCAGCACTGTGCTAGGTGCTGGGATGCAAGAATACACTGAGAGAATCAGGGAAAGATTCACAGAGGTGCCTCTTCAGCTGAGACTTGAGGCACCAGTGGAGGATAACCAGGGGGAATATGATGTGGAGGGCCATAGCGAGGGGGAGCAGCAAGGGCACAAGTGTGTAGATGTGAGAGTACAGTTTGCTGTGACTATAACGCATGGGGGCTGGTGTAGAGGGTGCAGGAAGCATAGCATCAAGATTTGAGACTGGAGAGCAAGCAGTACCTTGCTAGAATGAGCCTTGCATCCTGCAAACAATGGAGGGTGATTGACAAGAATTTAAGTAGGAGGTTGAGATGAAGAAATCCGCATATCAGAATGAATCAGGGAGGAGAGATTTGAAGGAGTGTGCCTGGAATGATTTGACATACAGGGAGGCAGAATGGACATAGCTTGGGAAATAACTGACAAGAAACAAAGATGAATCTCCAGCCTAGTTGGTGGCTGATGGAGTGAGGCACTGAGTTAAGCAATGCAAGGAGAAGAGCAAGTTTGGCAGGAAGATGATGAGTTCATTTTCAGACACATTAAGCCAGCTGATTTGAATGGACAGAAAGTAAGTTGATTTTAGTGCCAATTCATTTATATTTCATTGTTTCTTTAATTGATGTAAAAACTAAGAGCAAAGGAGATTAACAAAAAATAAAAAGAGGAAAGAGGAACTAGGATATATGAGCAATCATGCAGCTATAGAATTCATGGCAGGTCATTCATTTCCTCAATGTTCACAGAACATGTACAATCCCCAAGGTAGTATTCTATAGAAACTGTAAAGATAACTAAACTATGTGTAACAGAAATACTAACACTCAATTAGCTATCATACAGGGCTACAAGAATGCCAAAAACAAAATGCAAAATGTTTTTATAATCAAGAAGATCTAGTAGCCATGGCCTTAGCTAAATGATCAAATGTATTATCACTGGAAGCTGGACATCCTGACATGGTATATTTCCTAGTGTGGTGCAATATGAAATCAACAGCAGCATCTATTAAGTATTCTTGCCAAAAATATTTATCTTTAATTTAATCAAGCCTTTATAACTAGCTTATGGGTTATAAAAAATGGAGTTATGAACAAGTCCCATAGCACCAAGAAGAAGTCAGGAAAATTCAGGGATGTTCTAGAAGGCCACTGATGTAGTCTCTTTAAGAAGTCAGCATGGTGGGTAGGGGGCAGGGGACAAGAGTTAGTGAAATTGTTCTAGATTAAGAGAGACTATAAGACGTAACAAATGCAATGAATAAACTTTGGATATAGTTTGAAACAGTCACTATAAACAGCATTTGGGAACAAGTAAAGAAATGTTAACATGGGCTGGAGTATTATATGATATTAGGGAGGTACTCTTAATTTTCTTAAGTGATAGTGTTATCGAGATTAATAAAAGAATGTCCTTAATTTTAGGAGAAATGTGCCGAAGAATTTAAAGGATGTGTTAATCAGAATCAGGAAAACAGGACTCACCAGAAAAAAAGAAAAAAAAAAAGATGTTCAAAAGATGGGATTCAATACAAGGAACTGGCCTAAAAAGTGTTGGAGGAAGTGTGAGAGCCAACGGGTCGAAAACGCAACCCAGAGATTAGCAAAAGCAGGAAGCCACTACCACCCTGGGATTGAAGGGATAATGGAAGGAGGTAGTATTGCCAGAGTCCAGGAGCCAAGGCTGTCCAGTGGGAACTGACCAGGACTCCCCAGTGGAAGCCTGGATGGTGGAGAAAGGGGCTGACAGAGTAAACTAAGTCACTTCCCAAAACACAGAGAGGGTGGTAGAAACACCTTGTCTTCTCCTTTCTCATCCAATCTCCAGCCCATGCTTTACATTGGCCAAAACCTAAACAGAACCCAGTTGCAAGAGGAAAACCTAGTTTGCAGGAAATGGCTCCTGGAGGTACCTTCACAGTGTAGGGGGAGGAGCAGGGAATGGATCAAAGGCAAATTACTGGCCCTGGGAAAATTGTTATGATATTTGCAACTTCTTTTCAAATGGTTCAGGGAACAAAATATGTAAAGACACGTACATACAGATAAAACAAGTTTGGTAAAATGTTGAATGTAGGTGGGCATATAGATGTTTGTTATAACATTCTTTCAGCTTTTCTATATGTTTGAAATTTTTCACAATAAAAAGTAGGTTGAAAATCTATTCTGATACTCTATGAAAGATATTAGGAACCTGATACAAGGTCATGGCCATGAAAATGGAATGAGGAAATACTAAAATTGAATTTGACAAAGTTTCTTGTTAAATTCTTGTAACCAAGATGAAAAAAATATGTGAGCCAGAGTCGCATTTATCATTTTTTTTCTACCACTACACTTTTGATAGTTGATTTTATATTCGCTCTCCCAGGGACATAACCACTATTATTCCCATGTCAGCTATAACACCTAACCCTGTATACCACATGCAAAAAAGTTTGATAAAGTGGAAGTGAATGAGAATGGCTTTAACTTGGTGGAAATCTTTAATCTGTTCTATTTATTTTAAAGAAACGAATTAGTTAAACACTTCACAGTGAATTGCAACACACTAATGTGTTGCGACATTAAAGTTGAGAAAACTTCAGCTAGAAAAGTAGTATAAATATAAAGCCACACAGTTGGTTGAACACTACTACCCAAAGTAGTTGATTAAAGCAAAGACGTCAGCCTGGAGAGGGTCTTCTCATAATGCACCAGAGGGTGTTTTTTAGTTTGGCCCTGTCCCGTTTTATGTATTTATCAATGTCTCAGATGAGATTTAGAAAACAAGATCATAATAGCTAAAAGCATGAAACCTAGGGTGAGAGTAAATGCCAGCTCAGGATCCATAAAGATCTGGCTCAGAGTGATGAACAAATATCAATTGGTTTCTAATAGAAATATGTGACTAGCCTTTCACCTGGATCCAGAAAAGCCAGCTAAGTATGACATGTCTGGTATGTAGAACTAGACAGCTTGAGTTCATTCTCTAGTTCTTCCACTAATGCCCTGCATAAACTTCAGCAAGTTAACTTTCTCTCTCATCAAGTGCCTCCATTTTCACATTGGTAAATAGAAACAATAGTAATATCTACTCCACAGTAGCTTAAGAGAGTTAACATACGTAAAGCAGTTGAATAGTCCCTGGTCCAGATAACAGAAGAAATGTTGCTTTGTACTAGTGCTGTGTGTGGAGGAGTGCAGATGGCTATAATATCTACTAGATAGTACGAAAAAGATTAACTGATACTACATTCAATAGATTTCAGTTCTGAGCAGAGTTAATAGTCTATGACACTTAAGACTATTTTGCTCAATTTTTAATTGAGGTGAAATGCAGATAACAAAATTTACCGTCTTAACCACTTTTAAGCATACACTTCAGTAGCATTAAGTACATTCACATTGTGTTATATTACCACCATGCATCTCTTGAATTTTCTATTTTGAAGAAGTTAAGCTCTATACCCATTAAATAATAACCCCCCATTTCTATTCCCCCAGCCTCTGATAACAACCATTTTACTTTCTATATCTCTGTTTCTGACTAGGTACCTCATAGAAATGAAATCATAAAGTGTATTTCTTGTGATTGGCTTATTTCATTAAGTATGACACCATAAATTTCATCCATGTTATAGCAAATGTCAGAATTTTCTTCCTTTTTAAAGCTGAATGCTATTTCATCAGATGTATATGGACATTTTACTTCTCCATTCATCTATCAATGAACACTCAGGCCGGTTCCATGTTTTAGCTATCATGAATATAGATGTACAAATATCTCTTTGAAATCCTGCTTTTAATTCTTTTGAGTATACACCCCAAAGTGGAATTGCTGAATTATACAGTAATTCTATTTTTGACTATTTGAGGAACTACTGTATTGTTTCCACAGCAACTATTCCATTTTGCATTTCCATCAGCAGTGCAAGAGGGTTCCAATTATTCCACATCTTCTCCAACACTTGGTATTTTTCTGGGGTGTTTTCTGATAGTAGCCGTCCAAATGGGTATGAGATGGTTTCTCATTATAGTTTTGATTTGCATTTCCCTAATGATTTTGAGCATTTTTTTCATGGTTTATTAGCCATTTGTGTATCTTCCTTGGAGAAATGTCATGGCACATTTTGAATCAGGTTGTTCTGTTGTTGTTGAGACTTTAATAGAACCTCATTGCTTTGAATGAGGCTGATGAAAGTCATGATTGCCTATGCCTTGCTCAGGCTACAACTGGAGCAAGGGGTTGAGATCAGGTGTCATAGTAGCAAACTCTTATAAGCAAATCGGAGTCTGTGCAGTACAGAGCTGAAATGCAGGTACTCTTGATAGAATTGGAGGTGTTAGACTGTCTAGAAATTTAATGAGCTGTGGAATAGAATTTTGAAGTTGTTTTGTGTGCCTCCCATTGATTTCTTCAGAGATAATGAGTAAAAATTACCCTGACATAGATTCTGAGTCCACATAATGAAAACCTTCCTCATGATCAGAAGAGCTGTTTTGGGTGTACTAAGTTCCCTGTCCCCACAATGATAAGGCATTATGTATTAGGCTGATGGCTTGGCAAGGGTATGATGGGACTTAAACTCCAGATATGTGATGGGATTAGGTGTCTTTTAAGATTGACTCCCAGAAATTTAGTTTTTATCCAATGAAAATCTTAGGAGTCTATATTTGTTTCTAATTACATACTTAACTGCTTCCTATACTGCTGCCTTTAAAGCTCTTATTGGGTTTTTTTAGGCTCTGGGCCAACGAGACTGCACTTCCCCAACACCACCACCAAATAGGTTAAACACTCAGTGTGTTCATTTTTTAGGAAATGAAGTTGAAATGATTAAACAGGAAATATGCACTTAGCTCTTAATGTTAGCTACATCAACACAAAATCAATTTCATTTCAAATGGAATGCTATTGGAGAACTGTTTAGAAATTTGTTGATAGGAAAGAAATATTGAAGGTGAATGCACCAGAGACAGGAAACTTAAAGGTATCTTTCAATGCTAAAAAGCACTCTGTCTTTCCTGTTCTCAAAACCTTGAAGAAATCTTTAAAATGCTCTACTTATTTGAGACATAAATATTTTGGGCTAAAAGTCAAAAACACCTGAATAAAGAACCAAAGTTTTCTCTCTTAGGTCCTCTATGGAAACTCAGAAATTTGAATTCTAAAGATGCGCCAATCACTGACCACACATACCTCCATGAATATATAGAGGGGGGAAAAGCCAGAAAAATCTGGCTAGTTCTGGCATCTTTACGTGAACAAGGCCATTGGTCATATCCCACATGGCCTCTGTTTTCAATTGGTAAGCATTCTTTTTATGCCTAAGAAGTAGAATTCAGTCATTATATGGAGCAGTGCTTAATTTCCTTCTCAACAACTAGCTCTGCTGCTTTGGAAAAGGGAAGATTTCCAACTCTCCCAATGCAGTTGAATGGCTTATGCCAAACAGTAACAGTATGATTTTTTCAAGTTGGTAGTATTCAAATGCATCTAGGTTTGTGAGTCTTATGAAATAACCAAAAAGTATGTTCAGAATCACTGGCCAACAGTCAAAGATGAAGATAGAAGCATGAAATTGAAGTTAAATATATTATATATTTCCCTATCTTAGGTTTTCATGTTTTACCTATAGGGGAAAAGAATAAAATATATATTTTCAAGATTGATATTTCACATCAAATGTATTTTAATACAACATTGAGGAGGATTTCAAGATTTTGTAGTCTTGAAATTTAATCAGACTATTCTCAAATTTTAGAACACAAACTAATTTAACACAGCTACCAAAAACCAGTAATAAATGAAATAACCACCAGTAAAAATTTGTCTTGCAGTAGTCAAAAATCTGATGTTCTATCATGAGAACTTGGAGTCTTTTCCGGAGTTCACATTTGTCACTTCTGGATTCCGAACTCTTTAGTTCACGAGATCTTGGGCCAGATGATACAGATTCCTCATTAGAAAGCATCCTCTTTAGATCTGGAGGCCTTTCTAAAGAACTATGAATTGCTCCCTCTACTATTATATTAAGAACATAAGGCTTTTTGTTGTTTTGTTTTGTTTTACTAGGAATTCCATCAGAAGTGAGACGGAAACAATCAAACCCAGGAATGCAACAGTATCGATAAAAATAAGAGAGTTTATATCATCAAGTAGATTGACATTTTAGGATATTTATTCTTCTGAATGATGTAGTACACAATCCTAATAAAGATTGACAATAGTATTGAGAAAAAAAGTTTTGTAATTCTGAAATGGTTAACAGCATCAGCCTTTTCATTATTAGTACATCAGTAGGTTTGACAGCAAATTGTAACTAAAGCATGTGGACACTGTTTGGGTTTTTTGAAGTAAAACCAAAAAAAAAAAAAAAAAAAAAAAAAAAAAACGACATTTTTTTTCTCCCCAGAAAACCTTGCCAGTAGATTGCTAGTGAAAATGTTGGCTCCTTCTTAACCTAGCCAAGATTTCCCTGTCAATAACACCCAAAAATGACATTATTTTTCAAAAAAATATTTAATAGAGTAGGACTTGCCCAAGGTGACCACCCCTAGATTGAAAACAACATGCTCTTCTGGAGAAACTACAAGTCTTTCATTTACCTGAGTCTTATGTGATTTGCAACAGAGTAGACACTTATTAATTGAATAAGTCAGTAAACAATCAGTAAGAGGATAGACAAAAGCAAATAGAAATACCACATTATGAGATGAGAAAAAGTAACTGAATTTTCAAGTGAAGAATCTTATAGGATGACTATAATGATTAATAGTCAAAGAGATCATAGCCCCACATCATTTTATTATTTACCACATTTTCTGATTTTCCTTTAAGTATATGCCTAACAAGAAAACACCTGTGTATTTCAAATATCCAGATGTATAAATTGCATGACCTTAGACATGAGACTTAACCTCTCTGAGATGTGATTTCTTCATCTGCAACATGGGAATGATAAGTATAGTAAACTTAAATGATTTCATGTTAATAAAGCACTTAGGACTTGACATACAGTAAGCACACAATAATTATCGGTTAAAATTATAGGCCCGGCACAGTGTCTCACGCCTGTAATCCCGGCACTTTGGGAGGCCAAGGCAGGCAAATCACAAGGTCAGAAGTTCAAGACCAGCCTGGCCAACATGGCAAAACCCCATCTCTACTAAAAATACAAAAATTAGCCGGGTATGGTGGGAGGCACCTGTAATCCCAGATACTTGGGAGGCTGAGGCAGGAGAATCACTTGAACCTGGGAGGCAGAGGTTGCAGTGAGCTGAGATCGAGCCATTGCACTCCAGCCTGGGCGATAAGAGTAAGACTCCATCTCAAAAAAATAAAGATAAGTTTCATCCTTCTATCTTCTCCAGTGGATTTATTAGATGCAGAGAAAGTAATAACAAATTACTTTTAAAAGATTTTCAAAATCAGATGATTTTATAACAGTTTTAATTCATGTTAAACTGAAGTGCATAAAAATGGAAAAGATTCAAAATGTTCCCCTCCTTAAGGCCAGAGGCAATGCATCATTTAACTTTCTATCTCCTAATGAATCTTACAAACTGTCTTATGACACAGATGTAAGGCAGTCAAGATCTGTTTGTGAAATATATGAAAGAACTAATTATATGACAGAACATAGTTTCCCCCTACCTTGAGTTGACCTCACCAAAATTTTGTTCATGAGGATTTCTTTTAAATTGCTTTTTTAGCAACTTCGAGAATTTCAGTTCCATATAAGAGAATGCTGAGTCAGTCCTCTTGGCAGTAATGAGAAGAGGGGAACGTGAGAACTGGAAATAGGAGAGGAAGGTAAAGTATTGGTGGAACTACAGTAGAGAGTTTTGTAATGAAGATTTTTGCAAAGAAGAATATAATTCAAGAGATTAGTAAATCCCAAGCTTAAAGCTACACACTTACATCTGCAAGAAGACAGAAATGAGATATTGGTAAAAGGGTAACCAGCAGACGCCACAAGCTTTGGCATGAATAAAGACTCTTGCCAATGCTCTTTGAGCCTTTACAATATGTTTACATAGATCTGATCATTTAAGCCATCCTCACAGCAAGCTACTGGAAGGACACTATTAGACTGACTCTGTAGACAAAGATATTGAGTCATAGAAATGTTTGTGCCCCAGGTCACAGCTAGCAAATGGCAAAATCAGGATTTGAACCCAGGCAGTCCAACTCCAGACTTGAACTTGATGGCACATTCCTTATGACTAAATCTATTATCCTCTGTACTGTGGCTGGGTATGAGATATGCATAGCTGGCTATCCCAAAAAGGTTAAATAAAAGCTAAACAAAGGTTTTTGCATTCCAAGAGTTCTAGTTATTCATCATTGGGCCCAGAAAGAAGAAAATCAAAACCGAGTTAAAAATTAGAAAGACAAGGAACAGGGGTTGGGAGGGAACAGAACAGAAGTCTCTTTTTATGAAGGTTATCTGCAGCAACCCAAAAACATTGAAACTCTAAAAGGAGGAAGAGTCTAAAGATTTCCTTAGAAGATCTTAAAGAGAATAAATGAAAACCAATTGTATACCTCTCTGTTCACCCACTGTAGCTGTGGTTTTCACGTGTGCATACTTCTCTTTTAATAAGAGCCTCCTGCTTTTCCTTTAAGAATTCATCCTCCCCGACTCTCAGAGCAAATTCTGGTGAGGCTGACTTCACTCCCAGCCTGAACATTAAAAGCTCTGCATCGTTCTGATCAATGTGCATGGGAGTCATATAATCAGCCATGGGATTTTCAATGGAATTACCAAAGAAAGAGAAGGATTTTTTTCCCAGAAATTGTCAAATCAGTGTGCTCTAGTCCTGGATTTGATGATGGTCATCTTTTTGCACTACTGGGTCAAGGCTGTCTCAAATGAGGACAACATAGGGCATATAGGAGAGACACAAATTCCTGGGGGGTCTCCAAGTGCACCTGGATCCTGCCAAGACTACCAACTTGCCTTCCCGGTTATGTGGGGCAAGGAGAAAATATGTTTTTAAGTTAGTTTGATTGAGCTTTCTTCCACTTACAGCAGACAGAATCTGGGATAAAACAATATGAGGCATGTGAAAGGCTCAGTGATAGTCTGTTTAGTCAGAGATCTTTAATATTTTAATTTTGTGTTCACACAAAGAAATGTATAAAAAAATAGCTTTACTTAGGATTTTAATCTATCAACCTCTTTATTCCTGTAAATTCTAAAATTTCTTGCCTGTGAATTCTGCTTCCATAGTGTTTTTAGGAGCCTAAGCCTCACGTATCAGGAGGACTAACATATAGTATATTAAATATTTACTCATATAGATGTTTTATTAAGATGCTATTAATAAGTGTAACAGGCCAAAGACTTTATTATGAACTTAATATTATAGAGTTCCTTAGGCACCACACTATTTGGTAAATTTCTTCTTAAAATTTAACATCTGGTTGGACGCAGTGGCTCATGCCTGTAATCCCAAAGCTTTGGGAGGCCAAGGCAGAAGAATCACCTGAGACCAGGTGTTTGAGACCAGGCATTTGAGACCAGCCTGGTCAACACAATGAAACCTTGTCTCTTAAAAAAAAAAATATATATATATATATTTTTTTTTTAAATTAGCCAGGCATGGGGGCATGTGCCGGTAGTCTCAGCTACTGGGAGCCTGAGGTGGGGGGGAATCCCTTGAACCCAGGGGTTCCAAGCTGCAGGGAGCTGTGATCATGCCACTGCACTCCAGCCCAGGGGACAGAGTGTATCCAATAGAAATCTGACATTAATGAATATAGGTAGAACAGCAGCCCTCCAATTTCAAAGTTCCTAAGAATCACCTTGAAAGGTGGCAAGATTAATGAGTTGAAGATTCCTGGACCCTAACCTCAGAAATACCAATTTGGAAGTTTCGGCATGAAACCCAGAGTGGAAGTTTTCCTTAAGCTCTTGAGGCAATTCTGATGTAAGTAGTCTCAGGCCAGGCTTGAGGAAGTCTTGATGTTCTCATTGAGCATCAGTTTGATTTTATAAAATGTGGATCTGTGTCTCCAGAGGCAGTCAAGCATTCCCAAGAAAAACCTGAAAATTCTGCTCAGTTTACTTCCATAAAGTGTGATCAGGATTAAGTGAGATAATGCATTTAAAAGGCTTTATACAGTTTTTATATGCTGAGAACAATTTTTATTTTAGGTTTGGGGGTACATGTGAAGGTTACATAGATAAACACATGTCCTGGGGGTTTGTGATACATATTATTATGTCACTTAGGTATTAAACTCATTACCCAATAGTTATCTTTTCTGCTGCTCTCCCTCCTCTCACCCTCCAACCTCAAGTAGACCCCAGTGTCTGTTGTTTCCATCTTTATGTTCATAAGTTCTCGTCATTAAGCTCTCACTTACAAGTGAGAACACGCAGTATTTGGTTTTCTGTTTCTGCATTAGTTTGCTAAGGTTAACAGCCTTCAGCTCCATCCATGTTCCCACAAAAGACATGATCTTGTTTTTTATGGCTACGTAGTATTCCGTGGTGTATATGTACCACATTTCCTTTATCCAGTCTGTAATTGATGGGCATTTAGAGGTTGATTCCATGTCTTTGTGAACAGTGCTACAATGAATATTCATGTACCTATGTCTTTATGGTAGAATGCTTTATATTCCTCCGGGTATATACACGCAGTAATGGGATTGCTGGGTCAAACAGTAGTTCTGCTTTTAGCTCTTTGAGAAATTGCCATACTGCTTTCTACAATGGTTGAAGTAATCTACACTCCCACGAACAGTGTATAAGGGTTTCCTTTTCTCTGCAACCTCACTGGCAACTATTATATTTTGACATTTTAATCATTCTGATTAGTGTGAGATGGTATTTCATTGTGATTTTGATTTGCATTTCTCTAATAATCAGGGATACTGAGTTTTTCATATGCTTGTTGGCCAGATGTATGTCTTCTTTTGAGAAGTATCTATTCATGCCCTTTGCCCACTTTTTGATAGGGTTGTTTTTTCTCTTGTAAATTTGTTTAAGTTCCTTATAGATGCTGGATATCAGACCTTTGTCAGATACATAGTTTGCAAATATTTTCCCCTACTCTAAGCTGTTTACTCTGATGATAGTTTCTTTTGTTGTGCAAAGGCTCTTAAATGTCATTAGATTCCATTTGTCAATTTTTGCTTTTGTTGTGATTTCTTTGTCAAGAAGTCTTTGACTGTTCCTATGTCCAGGATGGTGTTGCCTAGGTTGTCTTCCAGAGTTTTTATAGTTTTGGGTTTTATATTCATGTGTTTAATCCATCCTGAGTTGATTTTTGTATATGGCATAAGGAGAGGGTCCAGCTTCAATCTTTGGCATATGGCTAGCCAGTTATCCCAGCACTATTTATTGAATAGGGAGTCTTTTCCCCATTGCTTATTTTTGTCAGTTTTATCAAAGATCAGATGGTCATACATGTGTGGCCTTATTTCTGGGCTCCCTATTCTGTTCCATTGGTCTATGTGCCTGTTTTTGTACCAGAACCACGCTGTTTTGGTCACTGCAGCCGTGTAGTATAGTTTGAAGTCAGGTAATGTGATTCTTCCAGCTTCGTTCTTTTTGCTTTCTTTAGCCTTGGCTACTCAAGCTCTTTTTTGGTTCTGTATAAATTTTAAGATAACTTTTTCTAGTTTTGTGAAAAATGTCCTTGGTAGTTTGATAGGAATAGCATTGAATCTGTAAATTGCTTTGGGTGGCATAACCATTTTAATGACATTGATTCTTCTTATCCATGAGCATGGATGTTTTTCCATTTGTTTAACATGCTTATTATAATGGAACTGAAAGACAACAGACTTAAGCATTCTGGTATACCTTTGGAGTCTAATTCTCACATCTCTCTGAAAGTATTAAGATTCAGGAATACTAAATAGTATGCTGGTTTTCAAATTTTTGTTTCTTAATGCCAAACCTTCAGTCCTTTCTGGATTTGGAGGAAACATATATCACATTTGTGTTCTTCTGACAAATTAACTTATAAGGCTGTAAATTTCAGTGGACTCAGCGTAAGAGAAGGCTCTGCAGCAAGTCCAGTCTGCAATGCAAGCTACTCTGCCTCTTCAACTTTATGGCTCAATAGATTCAATGGTTCTTCAAGTAGTCTGACTTCACCCAAGACACTTACAGCAAGAACCCCAGATGCAAAAATACCTTTGATTAACTCTCACTTCTTTGTATATTTTTTGGGTTTTACTTCTTGGTCATTTTCTTCCCACTTTGCTGGTTTAAGGTTTTTAATTGTTCACAAGCACTGCTAGTCTTCAATTACAGTACTCCTAAGATTCTTATCCCTGATAGCAACTAGATATGGGACTAATTATTCAAATACTGTCTAGATTGAGTAATCCATATCCAAATTAATGGGAAAAGCCACTTGATTCATCTAAGGAAGATCCAAATAGATTATGGACATGTCTTTATGGCCCAGATTTGGAAGTTTACCTAATATTTTGTTTTGAAGTGTCTTGCAAACTTTAATAATAATCCTCATCTTAGTGTTTGTCTATGTTGCAGAAGCCAACTGTGTGATCTCCAGAATCTTAATTGTTACTGCACAGCTGCTGTCATGCCACATAACTCAACAAGTGATCATCCAACAAAGAGAACAAGAAGGCCTGATGATTAAAGAGACAAAAACAACTACCATGAAAAACTCAATACCCATTATGACCCCTCAAAGAGTGGTGCAGATCTGGATTGATCACATCATGAATAATCCATCAGAAAGTGATTCTGATGAGGATTCTGATGAAGTAGAAAAATATGCCCTGTTGGTAGCTGTGAAGAGGTATTTGAGAATTGAGGCAAAGATCACAATTTGTCAAACTGTACTGGGACTAACAGATTAACTGTCCTAAACGATGGCATGCAAGACAAGCAATATAAATTCATACTGTTAACAGAGCTCATTTAGACTCATGTGTTCCAAGGTAAGACCACTGACCAACTGACCCAGTGGCAACTCTGCCTGAACTCATGTGTTAGAGATAAGACCAATGACTGTGCCAGCAACTTGGCCAGTCTATAAATTCTGACTAATCCCTGACAAGACCATCTGATATGGTTTGGCTGTGTTCTCCACCCAAATCTCATCTTGAATTTTAGCTCCCAGAATTCCCACATGTCATGAGAGGGACTGTTGGAAGGTAATTGAATCATGAGGGCTGGTCTTTCCCATGTCATTCTAGTGAAAGTCTCAAAAGATCTGATTATTATAGAAAGGGGACTTCCCCTACATAAGCTCTCTTGCCTGGAATTATGTAAGATATGACTTTGCTACTCATTTACCTTTTGCCTTGATTGTGAGCCCCTCCCCCCGTGAGTCATGTGGAACGGTGAGTCAATTAAGTTTCTTTTCTTTATAAATTACCCACTCTTGGGTATGTCTTTATTAGCATAAGAACAGCATATATATCATCCCATGACTAACTCCAGCTCCCTATACTCCTTAAATGCTCTTCTCTAATTCACCCATTGTGAGACACCCCATGGTTTTCCAGTGTGTGTATTCTCTCTTACTGCAACAACCTAATAAACTTAATCTTGTGTTTCTGATGCAATGTAATGCTCAGAAATTACTAGTCTGATAGAACAGTGAATGACTTACTGAAGATTCTGTTACAATACCAGTGAAATGTTTGGTTTCTCCTTTACAGGCTACTATATAAGCCATGATTCAGTGGCAATATGGTGTCATTTCTCACAAATCAGAATCAATGGGTCCAGAAATCATCAAAGAGTAGAAGTGGAATTAACTTCTTTCAATATTATACCAACTCAGATTATTTGATGCTTGTTCCCCCCAGTTTTGAACTTTGCAGCTTTAGAGGTCTTAGAGGAATCCTTCCACCAAAGGACACAGCAATGATGCCACTGAATTGGAAGTTGGAACTGGTACCTGGCCATTTTGAGCTCCTTATGCTACCAGATCAGAAGCCAGAGAAAGGGGCCACACTATTTACTGGAGAGATTGAGATTACCAAGACGAAGTTAAGTTATGGCTATATAGTAAAAGGAGAAAGGAAAATATACACGGAACCCAGACTATTCTTTCAAGTGTCTCTTAGTACTTCCATTTCCAATAGCAGAAGTTATTGGAAAAGTATAAGAAGTGAAGGAAGGCATAACCACTAAAAATACAGACACTTTAATAATGAAAATTTGGGTTACCCCACCAGGTAAAGGGTTTAGATCAGTTGAAATGCTGGCTAAGGGTGACAAAAACACAAGATGTTTAGTAGAAGAAATAAGTTATAAATATCACTACAGACTTACAAAGTAGGACTACAACAATGCACATTTTCCTCTTTGTTATATAAATAAAATATGATATACTGCCTGATATTATGTTATTATACAGGTTATATTTTTATTTTATCTTCTATGATATGTGTTATAAGCAATATGGTGTTTTATAATATATATACTTGCATATATTAACAAATTTCTTTTTTATTTCCTTCTCTTTTTCCCTAATTGTGAAAAAAATATTGGTAGTGATTAACTTTATACTTTAGTTACTAGATTACAAAATATTTGTAAAGGAATGAAAACAAATTTAAGGAGTAACTAATACCAAGAGGTAAATACCATGATTGTCACCCATATTAAACATTAAACATGTTAAGATATTATTTAGTTTGACTACAGTGAATTTATATCTCCCCATTTTGGGGAGAGAATGAAAATACCTTTTATATGAAGGATACTTGGATATATTTGTTATTGCTGCTGACAGTAAATTTACATATGTTTAGACAGCTGTATATAGATACTGAGTAGCCTAAAATTTGGACTGTGTCCTTTGGTTTTTTTTGGGGGGATGGGGGGGAACAGAGTCTCACTCTGAAGCCCAGGCTGCAATGCAGTGGCATGATCTCAGCTCACTGCAACCTCTGCCTCCCAGGTTCATGTGATTCTCATGCCTCAGCCTTCCAAGTAGCTAAAATTACAGGCACCTGCCACCACACCTGGCTAATTTTTGTTTTTTAGTAGAGATGGGTTTTCCTGTGTTGTCCAGGCTGGTCTCAAACTCCTGACCATTAGTGATCCACCAACGTCAGCTTCCCAAAGTACTAGGATTACAAGCATGAGCCACTGTGCCCAGCCTGCGCTGTGCCCATTTTTAAGCTATTGCCTCTCAGCTCCACACCCATCCTTCTATACTCTGCTTTGAAATCCTGGCACTAAAAATCTGTAAACTATTCCTCCTTTGGCAGCTGGTTCTTTGATAGCCTGTGTTGATGCAGGGCACTAGAGCAAGACTGGCTAACTAGAGGAGGAAGAAAGGACTGTTTTCTTTTTGTCAGCAGGGCCCCAGCACCTGCTCTTTACCCTGTCAGTGGCAGTTGGTTGGACTCTTGTCATTTTCTGGCACACTGAGAACCATCCTTATTGTACCACCTTGGACATACCGGCTCCAACCAGGCAGAGCCACCTCGTCGGAAGCTCAATCCCAGCCCTTCAGAGTCTTCATTTTGCTGAGTTCTAATAATTTCAAACTCTTCTCTTTGTTCTTCCAGCCCCAGAGTGGTAGCTCTTCTTGCCATTACTACTTTTATATAAATGCAATAAATAGAATTTTTTATATTTGAGAATAAAATAATTTTTATTCTCAAGCAACCGTTTAGCCAAGGTCTTAGATTAAATTCTCTCTTTTTAAATAACTAGAATTGTTTATGACTGGACAGTAGTGTACACGAATACAAACAGCACTGTTGGCTTAATCTAGTATTTAGAGGACATGATTCACCTATCCAATTAAGCAGACAATTCCAGTACTAGTAACACTCTGCTGTCATGATACTGGTCAACAATCCCTTATTCAAGGTTTTCAGGGCCAGAAATGTTTCAGAACTCTTTATATTTTAAAAAGACAACAGTGCATGTATGTACACTAAACTATGTAATAGTTCCAACGGGATGTGGGTCAGTAGGTCATAATTAAACACTTGAGGGGTAAATATTCCCTCAAATCAGTTCAGGCCAGGCTCTGCCAACAAAAGAGTTACCAAAAAACAAAAACAAAATCATGGCTTTCATAGCTTTTTAATTTTGGACTTGTGGGTAAAACATCTTGAGCCTGTATTAGGAAAAGCTACCAAATGACTATCAAAAGACTCGGTTAAAAAAAAAAAAATCTAAGATTGAATTAAAGTGTTTTCAAGAAAACACTGAGTAAATATGGGCAGGGAAGCAATGTCTAACTTAAACATAAGGAGAATGACAACAGAAACAAAGCTTTTGCAGACTACTCTGGCAATCTTCAGGAAAAACTGCCCCCATTTACCTGAGATTCAGTGAATTGGTTCTATAAAGGTAAATAGAAAAATCTACTTGAACAGCAAACCATAAAGAGTCCTTCTCTGAGACTAGGTTAATGAAGCTTCATGCAAAATTCAGATAGTGTAACTCTATCAAGGGAGTCATAAGGGTGCACATGGAGCATGTCCCAACATGCCAATTTGTTATTTTGTTTTTTGATGTGTTGCAAAATTAACCAGAAAAAGAAGATGTATATTTATACATCAATATATTTTTGGTGATTTAAATATGTTGAGCTAGCTGCCAGAACTCAAAAGAGAAACAGGTGAAAAATAATTGCTCTTGAGAAGTGGGACTGAAGAAATGGAGAATAGGGAAGGGCAGAGAGCTCTTTATTTAGGCTTTTCTGTATTCCAGTCGCCCATTGGTATCCACAGAGAACTGGTTGAGGACCCTCCTTGGCTACCAAAATGCATACACAATTAAGTCTGTGATATAAAATGGCATAGTATTTGCCCATAACCTATGCACATCCTCAAATATACTTTAAATCATCTCTAGATAACTTCTAATACTTAGCAAAATGTAAATGCTATGTAAATGTGGTACACTGTATGTTGAGAGAATGGCAAGAAAAAAAGTCTGTACATGTTTAGTACAGATGTAACCATTCGGTTTTTTCCTAATGTTTTTCAGCCATGGTTGGCGAAACCACAGATCCAGAACCCATCAATACAGAAGACTGACTGTATTTGATTTGTAACTAGATGAATATATTTCTTTAATAAAAGAGTTTCAGTTACTGTTTTAAAATATAGAGACTTAGAATGAAACATGTCTCCAGGAGTTGTAAAGAACAAGTGATTATTTTATAGAAAATAAATGCCTGGTTTTATACTTTCTGAATAGCAATTAAAAATTTAATAAAATTGATTTGAGTCAGATTGACTCAACTTTTAGTTCCACTTGACTTAGTAAAGATCTACTCCCCTCCCTGAAACCCACCTAAAAACAGAGACAAAAACTTCATCTCCAATGAAACAGGAAAATAATCCCAAACCCAAACCAAAAGTTATGAAAAACAGCTGCCAAAGACAGAAGGCTCTGAACCAAATTGAAAGAAGTTGGGAGGAGAGACGCCACATGACAGATTATATGCAGTAAAACAAGTTCCTCAAAATCAGCATATGGCCCTGAAGAGCTCAGTCAGTGATCCCTCCGTTGGAACACCAAATTCATAGAGTTTGCTCAGAAATATTCTGGAAGCCTGCGTCAACCTACTAGCTGCAGAGGATGTGGTGCTGGGTGAGAGACGACAAGGCATGACGTTTGTACATGAAGTCTGCCAGTGTTATATCATGGAAAAGAGACAAAAAGAAGCAATCAGATTTTGTAGCAGGTGATAACAGACAGCTTTATTTTTAGAAACATCTAGTGTTTGCTCTTTGCCAGGAACTATTAAAAATTCCTTACACATTTTAAGTCACTTAATTCTGATATGCTTAGGAGGTAGGTACTATTATTATCACCATCTCCATGTTGCTGGTGAGGAAACTGAGGCATTGAAGGATTAAGTGACTTTCCCAAGGACACAGCTTGTGAATGACAGAACCTAAATTCATACCTAAACAAAGTGCCTCCAAAGTTTGTGTTCATAACTACTAAGTCATAGTGCCTCTTCAAAGAGAAATATAAACAAATTTTTCAAAAAACAAAGGAAGAAATAAAGAAAGGAAATATCACATGCAAAAACTATTATTAAAATGCAAGCCACTTGCTCAACCAAGGAAAGTACAGACAACACTGAAAATATGGTGAAGAGACATTCTGAGACTTTCAGAGTTTCTATAAACTTTAAGATTTCAAAAACTACTGTTATCTCAACTTAATCCTTTGAGTTGTAACTGCCTGATACCTCAGCTCACCCTCTAGGTCCCTTTCCTCCAAATTCTTGAAGTCAAAGTTATTTACGAGCAGACTATTCTTCTTCAAAGATGAATGGTAATCAGAAATGGAATTGTGCAGCCAATGAAAAGGAAGAAAAGCAAAACCAAGAAAACCAATTAGACTATAGAAAGACATGCGAAGTGAGCAGGTCAAAGAAAACAGTAAATAAATAAGAAAAAGTAGACCTAACAGTGCTTAAGAGAGCCAAGGATATGGAGGAAATGGAAATCTAAATCACACATGCACACAAATATATATGCACATGCATGCACACACATACACATACACACACACACACACTCTACATGTCCTATATGGTACAAGACTTCACTGTAAGCTGAGGAGAAATCACACAATCCCAGAGACATGTTCACAGGCGAGCGTGCTAAAGAGAGAGGTTCAGAAGACTAAGATTGTTCAAACTACTGCTACCTTAGGCTCAAGTCTCCTTGCTCTTCTCCCACATTTATCTTAAAACAGCCAGTCCAGGAAGAATTTCCCTCATTTAGAAATCAGTAGTTTTCACAAACAGAATTAGCTTAGAATCTACACAAAAATACTTCAAGAAAAAGAGCTGACAGAAAGCAAATGAAGAACACACGCATACACGGGCACAATTTTTTTTTTAACCGTGAAACAAGGAGCTCTTTATTAAATAAGAAAACTTAAAAGAAAACAACAGACTGGGTACAATGGCTCATGCCTGTAATCCCAGCAATTTTGGAGACCGAGGTGGGCGGATCATGAGGTCAAGAGATTGAGACCATCCTGGCCAACATGGTGAAACCCTGTCTCTACTAAAAATACAAAAGTTGGCTGGACATGGTGGCGCGTGCCTGTAATCCCAGTTACTCGGGAGGCTGAGGCAGGAAAAAGAATCGCTTGAACCCAGGAGGTGGAGGTGTCAGTGAGCTGAGATCATGCCACTGCAGTCCACCCTGGTGACAGAGCAAAATTCTGTCTCAAAAAAAGAAAAGAAGAGTCTTTATACAACAAAAAGTCGAAGCCTTCCTTTTATGTTCTTTTACGTATTAACCATCCTTTATAACCCCCACTCACTCCACTTCTCAGCCTCCAATAGGTTGACTATCATGAACAATAATTTATTGCATACTTAAAAATAACTAAGAGAATAGAATTAGGACATTACTAACAGAAAGAAGTGATAAATGCTTGAGGTGATGAATATCCCAATTACCCTGATATGATCATTACACATTGTATGCTTGTATCAAAATATCACACATACCCCATAAATATGTACAACTATTATGCACTCATAATTTAAAATTTTTAAAAGAAAATAAAGAAGTCAATGTGGATAGCTAATATTTACTGGGTCATAATTAAATCTCAGGCACTATTCTAAGTTAACTATTTAAACTTAAATGATCAAAAAGATAATTTTGTGACAACCCAGGCCCTAAGAATAAGAATGTCATCTAAAGAGTTAAAGAAGCTAGCTTTGCTTTGGATTTTTCCACAGCAGTACTCAACTCTAGAAAACAGTGGAGAAATGCATACAAGATCATAGGGAAAAATCCAGCTAAACATTCATTCAAATATAAGAATAGCTATTTTTAAACATGCAAAAATTTAGGAGTATAGTTTATCCAAGTCCTCTGAAATAAATTTCAAGAAGAACTTCACTAGCCAAGAGATGGGTAGAGAAAATGTGGCTAAAGTACTGGTAATGATCTTAAAATTGACTCAAATGTAGAATTAAGATTAAACAAGAATGAAGTTACAAAATAAAATGTAAACATTATAAACCAAAACAATATTTTTTAAAAAGTTACTTAAAAAAAACTAGAAGTTGATGGGTAGAGATAGAATCATGTTTCATAAAAAAGGACGTGGTCAATTATTTTAAAATCAATTAAGTCAATAGCTAGAAGAATTTGGATAATTCTAACATTATAAAAAGAGTATTTGGTGATGGATATCCCAAGTACACTGATTTGATCTTTTCAAATTATAGAATGTATTAAGTTATCACATGTACCCAGAAACTTGTTTAATTAAAAAATATATGTATCAGTGAAGTCTAAGTATCATACTTAGTGATGAAAGACTGAATGCTTTTCCCAAAGATCAGGAATGAAGTAAGAAAGTCCATTTTTATCACTACTGCAGAATACGGTGTTGAGGATTCTAGCCAGAGCAATAAAGCAGGGGGAAGAAATACAAAGCATACAGATTGGAAAGGAAGAAATAGAAATGTTTTTACTTCAAGTCTACATAATCTTCCATAATCAGCAAAAAGCTAAAAACCTCAAAGACTTGATGAAATAAATCAAAGAGCAGAAAAATGGTAAGATATACCATGTTCATGAATCAGAATATTCAATATCACCAAGATATCAATTCTTCCAAAATTTCTCTGTAGATTTAATGTAATTCTGAATCAAAATACCAGAAGTTATTTTTATAAAAATTGACAAGTTGAGTCTAAAATTTATAAGAAAAATCAAAAGTCCCAGAAATGCCAAAATGATTTTGAAAAAGAAAAACAAAGTTGAAGAACTTATACTATCTGATTTCAAGATTTACAAAGCTATCATAATACAGAAAGTGTAGTCTTGGCAAAAAGATACACATATCTTTTTATCTAGGAACAGAACAGAAGCCCAGAAATAGAACAATGTATTGGTCTATTTGGTACTGATAAAGTATCAAGGTAATTCAATAAAAAAAGGATGGTCTTTTCTATAAATGGGTCGCCAGGCTGGAGTCCAGTGGCGCAATCTCAGCTCACTGCAACCTCTGCCTCTTGGGTTCAAGTGATTCTTCCACCTCAGCCATCCGAGTAGCTGGGGCTAGAGGTGCGTGCCACTATACCCAGCTAATTTTTGTATTTTTAGTAGAGATGGGGTTTCACCATGTTGGCCAGGATGGTCTCGATCTCTTGATCTTGTGAACCACCCACCTTGGCCTCCCAAAGTGCTGGGATTACAGGCGTGAGCCACTGTGCCCGGCCTCAAAAAGAATTTTTTAAAAGCTAGGCATAGTGGCTTGCTCCTGTAGTCCCAGCTACTCAAGAGGCAGGAGAATTGCTTGAACCCAGGAGTTTGAGGCTGCAGTGAGCTAACGATCATACCACTGCACTCCAGCCTGAGCAAGAGTGAGACCCTGTCTCTAAAAAGAAAATTTTTTAATTAAAAAACAAAAGGTAAAAAATACATATATTCAAAATAAATCATAGATACAAATGTAAAACTTGAAACTATAAAAGTTCTAGAAGAAACATAAGATAAAATATTTGGAACATTAGGCTAACAAGTATTTCTTCTCATTCAGTCACAAACCATAAAAGAAAAAAGATTGATATTAGATCATATACAAAATATCATATAAAAATTAACTTGAATCTTTGGTCTAAATTTAAATCTGAAACTATACTACTTTAGGAAAGAAAAATTTTTTTAACACTGAGCTAGCAAAATTTCTTAAGACACAAAATTACAAACTATAAAATTTAAAAAAATGATAAATTGAATTGGTACCCAGAATATATATAGAACTCTCAAACTGCAATAAGAAAATAAACAACCCAATTTTTAAAAAAATAAGTCGAAAATTTGAACAGATACTTTGCCAAATAAAAGATTCAAGTGGCAAACATAAAATTTTTATGTTTATATAAAAATATGTTTATTAATGTTAGGAAAATTGAAATTAGAGCCTCAATAATAGACTATACTACATCAATTAGAATGATGAAAATGTTAAAAGTTGATAATACCGAGTGTTGACAATAAAGCAAAGCAACTGCATCTTTTATATATTTCTGTTGAAAATGTGTAAGAATTATAGCTGCTTTGAAAAAGGGTTTGACAGTTTCCTGTGATGTTAAATATACAATAAGCAATCCACTACTAGGTATTTATCCCAAGAAATGAAAACATATCTACCCAAACATCTATATGAAAATCTTCAAAGGAGCTTTATTCATAATCCCTGCAAACTGGAAACAATTCAGATGCCTATTGACCTGGGAATAAAGAAATTGTAATATATTCACAAAATGTGCATTCAGAACAGAAAACAAGAAACTACTGACACATGCAACAGCCTTGATAAATCGTAAAACCATTATGCTAAATGAAAGAAGGCAGACAATAAAGACTATACTATGTAGTCTTTACTCCCTTCATTATGACATTTTTGAAAAGAATGGCAATTAGGTCAGTGGTTGTCAGAGAGCAGGAGTGGAGTAGGGGGTTATTACAAGGGCCTACAGAAGGCCTTTTGCAGTCATGGAACTGCTCCACTATATATTGATTGTGGCATTGTTGATACTACTGTATACCTTTGTCAAAACTCATAGAACAGTATACCCAAAAAGGATAAATTTTGCTGTATGTAAATTATACCTCAGTACATCTGACTCTTAAAAAGAAATCAAATTCAAGAGAAGGAAAAGACAAGCCATAGACTAGGAGAAAATAATTGCAAAAGACGTAGCTGATAGGGACTGTTATCTAAAATATACAAAGATCTCTTAAAACTCAATAAGAAAACAAACACCTGATTTTAAAATGGGCCAAAGACCTTAACACACACCTCACCAAAGGAGGTTTACAGATGGCAAATAACCATATGAAAAGATCCTCCATATCATGTGTCATCAGGGAAATGCAAATTAAAACAACAATGAGGGCCTGGCACAGTGGCTTATGCCAATAATCCCAAGCACTGGGAGGCTAAGGTGGGCAGATTACCTGAGGTCAGGAATTTGAGACTAGTCTGGCCAATGTGGTGAAACCCTGTCTCTACTAAACCTGTCTCTCTCTATATATATAAATGGTGGCACACACCTGTAATCCCAACTGCTTGGGAGGCTGAGGCAGGAGAATCACTTGAACCCAGGAGGCAGAGGTTGCAGTGAGCCAAGATCATGCCATTACACTCCAGCCTGGGCGACAGAGTGAGACTCTGTCTCAAAAAAAAAAAAAAAAAAAAAAAAAAGGAGGTACCTCTATACATCTGTTAGAATTGCCAAAATCCGGAACACTGACAACCCCAAACACAGGTGAAGATGTGAAGCAACAAGTAACAAGCTGTAGGATGTGAAACTCTCACTGCTAGTGAAAAGACAAAATGGTACAGCCACTTTATAAGTCAGTTCAGTGGTTCCTTAAAAAACCAAACATGCTCTTGCTGTATGATCTAGCAATCACACTCCTTGGTATTTGACCAAAAGAGCTGAAAACTTCTTTCCATACAAAAGCTACATATAAATGTTTATGGCAGCTTTATTGATAATTGCCAAAACTTGGAAGCAATCAAGAATGTCCTTTAGTAGGTGAACAAACTGTAGTACATTCAGACAATGAAATATTATTCAGTGCTTAATATAAGCTATATAGCTATGAAAAGACTTGGAGAAAACATTAAACTACATAATTTTAAG
Organism: Cacajao melanocephalus; assembly: GCA_963573385.1. NCBI lineage: Eukaryota > Metazoa > Chordata > Mammalia > Primates > Pitheciidae > Cacajao > Cacajao melanocephalus. Next base: position 14,642 of record CAUYLG010044502.1, on the reverse strand, counting down.
TGAAAGAAGTGAATCTGAAAAGGCTACTACTGTTATGATTCCAATTATATAACATTCTGAAAAAGGCAAAACTATGGAAAGAGTAAAAAGATCAGTGGTTGCCAGGGGTAAGGGAGAAAGAAGGACTGGATAGGAAGAGCACAGAGGATGTTTAGGGCAGAAAAAAATACTCTGTATGATACTATAAAGGTCATATGTGTCATTATAATTTTGTTCAAACCCACAGAATATATAATACCAAGAGTGAACCCTAATGTAAACTACAGACTTTGGATGTAATGAAGTGTCAATGTGGGCCCATCAATTGTGACAAATGTGCCACTTTGGTGGGGGAAATTGATAATGGGGGAGATGATACATGTGTGGGGACATGAGATACATGAAATGTCTCTGTACCTTTTTCTCAATGTTGCTGTGAATCTAAAACTGTTCAAAAAAACAAAAACAAAACACAACTAAGCCTTTAAAAATAAAGTAGAATCAGTCACAACTATGAACTAAATTTTAAAGTTGCAGTTCTCCAAAAAAAAAAATTTATATAATCATGTAAATTATCAAAAGAAAGAAGAATTAAATAATATATTAAAATTACAAGTTGAATGAGAAGTATGTAGAAGTGAACATACATTTTCTTATTCATAGCAGGGAGTCAATAGGTACTGTCAATAGTTGATAAATCAAAATATGTAAGCTTAAATACATCATTAAAAGTTATAAAATAACCAATAAAGGTCCTAAAAACACATTATAAATCTTCTGAACTATCAGAAACACACAAATTTTAAAAATATAAATTATTTAGCAAAATAGAAAATAAAGCAGTAATAGCAGAAATCAAAGAGAACTGAGAACAAACATAGCTGTATATTAACATATATAAATGAGATAAAGACATTGTCTTACTCCATTTGTGCTTCTATAACAAAAGTACCTTAGACTGGGTAACTTACAAAGAATATAAATTAATTTCTTATAGTTCTGGAGGCTGGGAAGCCCAAATCAAGCTGCCAACATTGGGTTTGGTGAAGACTGCTCTGTTTCGAAGATGGCACCTCCTTGTTGCTGCATCCTCACATGGTGGGAGGTAAAAGAGCAAGGAAACCAAACTCACTTACTCAAGGCCTTTTACAAGAGCACCTGATCCCCTCCATGAGGGTGGAGCAATCATGACTTAATTGCCTCCCAAAGGCTCTACCTCCTAATGCTGTTATATTGAGGATTAAGTTTCAACATGAATTTTGGAGGTCATATCATTGTTCAAATCATAGCAGCCACCGATTAAAAGAGAAAATTATTAGGTATATTTCAAAAACTAAACTCAACTACTTGTTGCATGCAAGAGATACATTTTGAGCAAAATTAAATACTGGGCACATATATGAGACGATTATCCCCCCCCCAAAAAAAAAAAACCACCTAGCAGAATAATTATGTTTTCAATATCAAGCAAAGTTGAATTCACGGCAAAAATCACTAAATAAGACAAGTAAGTTCACTTCATAATGAGAGAGTTAATCTACAATAAAGATCTGTCAGAGATCATTAATACCAAAGACCCTAGAGTGAAAACTCTTAATGCATAAACAGCATAAAATACAAGGAGAAATAGAACTACAGAAGTATCAGGGAAAGTTTACTCATACTCTTGACCAATGACAGTATAAGAAAACAGTAAAAAAGTAAAGATTAAGATCAGATTCTATAATTCATAAACTCTGTCTTAAAAGCTCTCTATCACACCCTTCATCCTGAAAACAGACTATTTTATCTTTAGTTGCCAAAGAACGTACTCAAACCTTCAGTATATGTTGAATCACAAAATACTCCCAACACATTCAAGTAGAAATAGTATAGATTATATTCTCAAGTTATAATACAAAAAAGTGGAATTGATCTTTAAAATAGAAAATCAAATCCCCATGTGCCTAAAAATTAAGACTATGTAAAAAATTGACTTAAAGGCAATAGTAACTGAAATTGAAGGATGTTTAGAAAATAACAGCAATAAAAACACTATACATCAGAATCCATGTGTTATGGCTAAAATCAGTGTTTGAAGAAAAATTCTGACCCTTAACCCAATTATTAAACAAGAAAAAAGAAAATTAATGAATTTATGTTTAAAGCAAGAGGTAAGAAAAATAAAATACATCCAACAAAAGAAAATAAATCCAAAACAGAAAAAAAATGAATTAAAGACAAAAGCAGCTATTATTTGGATATATAGAAGCAATAAACATACAAATCTCTTGGAAAATATTGACAAAATTGATAAAATGATAGACTTTCTCATTTTTTTAAAGAAAATATAAGGAAAACATGACTACATAAAACCAGCAATTATAATGGGTTAAAATAAAACCAAAATAACTATTTAAAAATGCTTTTCACAAAATCCTGCAAATATACCTGAAAATCTAGATAAATCAGTTTCTAGGAGAACATATATTATCAGAATGACCTTACAAAAAATTTGTAAAAACAGACCAACCACTAAAGAAACTGAGAAGGTTATCAAAGATTAACCCCTCACAAGAACACAAGGCCCCTTCAGTCTCATTAAGGATTTCATTCAAAACTTTTAGGAACACATTATTTCAATCCTAAGTGATCCCTAAGCATGGAGACAGAAGGAAAGAATGACACTGGCACTGAGCCTAACAAAGCACAAATAGGAAACTACAGGCCAGTATGTAGTTTATAAATAGTGCCAGAATGTCATAAAATATAAGCAAGTTAACAAATTAATACACAATGATAAAATGTGATTCTTGGGATGGAAGAGACAGTTCAAATTTAGAACATCTATTCATCTTTTATCATATTAATAGATTAAAGGAGACATCCCACTTAATCATCTCACTAAATGATGAAAAGGCATTTTGCAAAGTTAAATGTACTTCCCTGATTTAAAAGTCACATATGGGCTGGGCATAGTAGCTCACACCTATAATCCCAGAACTTTGGGAGGCCGATGTGGGCAGATGACAAGGTCAGGAGTTTGAGACCAGCCTGGCCAATGTGATGAAACCCCATCTCTACTAAAAACACAAAAATTAGCCAGGCATAGTAGTGTGCATCTGTAGTCCCAGCTACTCAGAAAGCTGAGGAAGGAGAATCACTTGAACCTGGGAGGCGGAGGTTGCGGTGAGCCAAGATCAGCCACTGCATTCCAGCCTGGGTGAAAGAGCAAGACTCCATCTTAAAAAAAAAAGGGCATATATGGCCAGGTGTAGTAGCTCAGGCTTGTAATCCCAGCACTTTGGGAGGCCAAGGCAGGTGAATTGCTTGAGCTCAGGAGGTTGAGACTACCCTGGGTAACATCACAAAACCCCATCTCTACTAAAAATACAATGAAATATCCAGGTGTGGTGGCACATGGCTATAATCCAGCTACTCAGGAGGCGGAGGTGGGAGAATTGTTTGAGCCTGGTGGGCAGAAGCTTCAGTGAGCCGAGATCATACCACTGCACTCCAGTCTGGGTGGCAGAGCAAGACCCTGTCTCAAAAAGGTAAGTTGCTAAATAAATGTCATATAGTTAGAATATTGATATAGGTTCACATATATGTATTCACATATGTATATACATAGGTCTATAGTATCCATATGTATATATGTATATGTACACATAACCAAAATCTATCATCATTAGAAGAATCACTAGAATTCAGCTTAATGAAGAATCATTAGTATTATTTCCATAAGAAACAAGATGGATAAAGACAGCCTGTGTGATAGCAGCATTGGAGTGAGACATCAGGGGAAGCCCAGTGGTAGCTGGTAATAATGAGAACAGCATTAGAATGGGGAGGAGGATGTTTCAGTGCAAGTCAATACCTGTGTCCCACTCAAGGACAAGGTCAAAATCAGACAGCAGGGACATTCTGGTAGGATCAGGAAATTAGTTTGTCCATAAAGGTGACTGGACACATAAGTAAATTTCCTAAGAATAATAAGTGATGGGTTTCTCAAATGAAGAGGGGAAATACAGAGTGAATCCTGTGGTACTGAAATGGAAGTGGAGATATGCAACTCAGGAAGAGATAGAAATGTATATGATTTATTTGTACACCTAGTGCTGCTCCCACTGAGAGGGTCTGGGAGCAGCCATACCCCAGTAATCGTGAGCACACTTGCCCCAAATCTCCCAAACTCTCTCTACTGAGGGAATCAGGACTTCTTGTAGAAATGGCTAATTCCAGCGCTAGGCAGAGAAGGTACAAGATAAACCTAAAGCATCCTGTTATACCAGAAGATATTCGAAGAGTTGTGGGATATGTCAAAGGGACACAGAGGAAGCTTGAAGAGGTTTCTAATATCAAAATCTGGGCCAATGGGAGCATCAAAATAAAGATGGTGACAATTATAATCCATGAATGAAAGTTTTTGAGTACATGCTGATATAAATAAGTGAATAAATAGGAAAAGAAAGATTTTTCTTACTAAAGAAGGTCAGAAAATAAATTATAGAAGAAATTATGGAAATAGGAAATCATTAGGCAATCTTCAGAGTAATAACGCAGATAAATATCAATGGATGCTAAAAACTAGTGGGTAAATATAGGATAAGAAATGTAATGTTTACATACTTTCAAAAGTATCTCCTCACAAAATACTTATTAATTACAAAGAGAAAAGTAACTTGATAGTAGAGTTATAAAGTGTAGTTGCAGACACCTCTTAAGTACTCAAAGTTAAGGCCATGAGTAATGGTATAAATTTGACTTCATGTGACACAGATAGCACGCAGCGAGGAAAACACAGCCTCATTTCTGTGATACTCCTACTGACTATGTACAACCTGGATTTAATCATGAAGAAATGCTGAACAAACCCAAATTGAGGCCTATTCTAAAAAAGAAATACCCTGTAATCTTAAAAAATATCAATGGCATGGAACTCAAGGAAAGGCAAAGAAAGCGTTCCAGATTGAGGGAGACTGGGAAGACGTGAACACTGGGTACAACACATAATCCTGGATTGGATCCTCTTGCTATAAAAGACATCATTTGAATGTAATTCACTTAAGGGTTGATGATCAGATTCCTTTATTACGTAGTTTTAGGCTGGGTGTGGTGGCTCACACCTGTAATCCCAGCACTTAGGGAGGCCGAGGCAGGTAGATCACAAGGTCAGGAGTTCGAGACCAGCCCGGCCACCAGCCCAGCCAATATGGTGAAACCCCATCTCTACTAAAAATACAAAAATTAGCCAGGTGTGGTGGCTCACACCTGTAGTCCCAGCTACTCAGGAGGCTGAAGCAGAAGAATCACTTGAACCTGGGAGGTGGAGGTTGCAGTGAGCCAAGATTGTGCCACTGCACTCCAGCCTGGGTGACAGAGTGAGGTTCCATCTCAAAAAAAAAAAAAATAGTTTTATGTTTCCTTTAGCAATTAGCAGTGAGAAGGTGTTTTGGCACCATGAGATAGTCCTTCTCAATAAGTATCTCCTAATGATTTTAGCCTTTAGCATCCATGGATCATTCTGACATAAATCAATTATTTAACTGGGAATTGCAAAAGGATCGTTTCCTTTCTCTCATTTCTTCTACATTAGCTGTTATTCTTCTATAAAGAATTTTCCTTGTCATCTCCTAAAAAGATGTAGTAAATAATTTTCTCTTTAATTACAGATTTTCAGAGTGAGGATCTGATGTAAAAGTCACCTTTAATGTGGCACTAAAATGTTCTCTCTCCCCCTTTCTCTCACTATGGATTTAAGGGTTATGATCAGTTACAGTTGATGATCTTTTTAATGTCAAAATTTTCCCAAATTTGGCCAGAGGGAGCATCTTCAATCTGGCTGTCATGTACTTTTGTCACATGTGCATTGGTCTTTGTTTACTTCCTTGCTTTTGGGTGTAAAAAGCCATCACAGCCTCACTTTGTACTTTCTATGTCACATACCTGAGAATCAGCCATGATTTCTTTCAGATTAAAGGTACTTAGAAACCAAGATGGGGATGTTAAGTATAAATGTTGCTACTGGGTATCGTTGCATAAGAAGAGACATATAAATAACTGAAACAGAATAGTGTGTCCAGAAATAGACCCACGCATACATAGAGAATTGATTTTTGACAAAGGTTCCAAGGTAACTCAATGTGAAAAGGATAGTCTTTTCAACAAATGGCGCTGGAACAACTAGATATCCATATAAAGAAAAATCGATCTTGATATTTCCTTCACACAATACACCCACACACAAAAAAACTCTAAATGGATCATAGACCAAAACATAAAAGCTAAAATTATTAAAATTATGTGAAAACGTAAGAAAATCTTCACAACCTTGGGCTAAGCAGAGATTTCTTAGATAGGACACAAAAATCATAAAAGAAAAACTGGAGAAACTGAAATTCATCAAAATTAAAACTTTTGTTCTTCAAGAGATCCCATTAAATATTTTAAAAAAAGCTAGTCACAGACTGGGAAAAATATTTGCAATACATTCACCTGAAAAAGGTTTTACATCTAAAATATAGAAAAACATAACTCAATTTTTAATGTAATCCAATTGTTTCATGGGCAAAAGACTTGAACAGCTACTTCAAAAAGCAGATATATAAATGGCCATTAAGCACATGAATTAGTCAACATCATTAGTTTCTAGGGAAATGCAAATTAGAATCATAATGAGATGCTAGGACACATCCAAATTAAAATGACTAAAATTAAAAACACTAAAAAAAAAATAAGCGTTGGCATATAATTCTCATACTTTGCTGGTGAGAATGCAAAATGCTAAAGCCACTTTGGAAACACTTTGGCAGTTTCTTAAACATACAGTTACCATCTGACCCAGAAATTCCACTTTTAGATATTTACTCAAGAGAAATGAAAATGTAGGAATGTAAACATACACAAACGCTCATGGTACCTGGTCATATCCACTTTGGGTAGAAAGAGAACTATCCCAAGGTTTGAAGATATATGATTCAGAGGCAGTAGCAAATGGCCTAGCTCTTTTGGCCCAAAAAAAAAAAAAAAAAAAAAAAAAAGCCAAGTGGTCAGAGACCTGGAAAGAGGAAATTGGAAGATTAAGTACAATAAATTCTAAGATAGACGCATGTGAATAGATACGGGAGTGGGCACAAAGTAAGAAGATCTATATATCACATGACAGCACCCACCAGGGACCATCCACCATAGAACAGACACTAAGCAAACCTTGCAGAATGACTTGGGCATCTGACATTAGCAACCTCACTTCTTGGACCCCTGCCATCCTGGAAGGGCCAGAAATTTGTTCTCCCAAGATAGTCACATACTCCAGATATCTGTTTGCCTTTCTTGCCTGCAAGACCTCAGCCGGCACCACTACCCAGGGGGTTAACAGTGTCTGATCCACCAGCGTAGTATCCCACACAGACCAGAGGACCCACTTCTCCCCAAAGAAGATACAAGTCTCCTGTGGCTATGAGTTCATAGCCACAGAATTATATCCTGCATCACCCACAAGCAGCTGACTTACTGGGAGGATTTGCTATACACATTAGTCTTTCAAAATCACACTTTTGTTATGGTTTGTATGTTGGGCAGATTCATCCATAAATCGTGTTTAGGTTATTTCCTTTTCCATCAGCTAGTTGTAATGACTATCCTTGTGAACACAGGTGTCAGCTAAGATGCTTCTCCAACACGGGGTCTAAGAACTCTACTCACACAGCTTGCTTGTGCCTTCTGGTCCTGCTTGTACTCAGATCCAAATGTATCACCGCCATCTATACTGGATGGTGATTGGGCCTGCCTGGCCTTATGACCTTGTAGGACAGAACTCAGATCCTGATGGGAGGTTCAAACAGTCACTTGGCCAGGCACTCCATCTCTACCAGAGCTCAACTTTAACTTTAGTAAGATGACATTTTCAATGATTTCATAAAGCATTTTGCTATGCAATCTGCAATTTCTGTACTTAAAGCATTCCAGAAACATGCACAAAAGTTGAAAATGTAAATTCAAGCAGTAGACTTATATGCTTTAAAGGATGCTGATTCTCAGAAATTAAAAAAAAAAAAAAAAAAGCCAGGTATAGTGGTGTGTGACTGTAGTCCCAGCTACTCAGAAGGCTGAGGCAGGAGGATGACTTGAGCCCGGGATTTCTAAGGTGACAGTGAGCTATGATTGTACCACTGCACTCCGGCCTAGGTGACAAAGCAAGACCCTGTCTCTAAAAACAAAAAATAAAAAATGTAAAAGGCCTAATCTTCCCTCATGTTCAAATCATAATCTTGTTTTGTTCTTGTTAATTTTGTTCTTGAAATTGAAAACAAAGTTTGAGTTCAAATATGACTGAAGAATTTATTCAGGAGGCTGAGGCATGAGAATCACTTGAACCAGGGAGGGAGAGTTTGCCGTGAACAGAGAGCACACCACTGTACTCCAGCCTGACCCATAGAGCAAAACTCAGACTCAAAAAAAAAAAAAAAAACCAAAAACAAAAATGTAGGTTTTTGCCATGTTTTTATCTTTGTCATTATTAAGCATATGGAAAACTCAATGATTATTAGTGCTTCTATTTTTCAATAAAATTGGGACAAAAAATAAAACATGCAGTTAATTGCCTAATTCAAATAATTGACAAAGGTGTTGATACCAACATAAAAGTTGTCAGAATAAAAATGGAGTCACTAGTGTTAAAAGCAAACAAACTGAAAAACAGACTTGGGAAGGACATGAAGGGAGGGTTCCCACAGACGTGCTAGATAACAAAAACTATCACAAAAGACTACAAAAACCACAACCTTGCACAAAGGCCGTCAAAGCCTTACACAAAAATACACTTCTGTGAGGATGTCTGCCCAGCAAATGCCTATTTAAACTTGGACAGATGCCACTTTTGTTATTGATCCTGGTAGCCAAGGATAATTATCTCAAAACAATTAGGTAATCCTCATTTCCTTTAAAAACCTTTGCCTTCCTTTACCTCCCTGAATACCTAGTTTACTATGGCACACCTATTTTCATTGCAATGCTTATTCCCAAATAAACACCCTTTTTTTTCCCAGAGTTTTTCTGTTATTTAGGTTGACACTGACAAAACCAAGTTATTAACACCCAGCTTCACCACAGAAAAGGTTAATATTCATTTATCAGCTAATGTACAAAAATCTAAATTCAGTATAAAAAAGAGTTTTAGGCATTTATAAGGTTGTCCCAAAGTCAAAACAAAAAATTTATTGTTTCTTTTCAAATAAGTTGATTTTAAAATTTAAATTGAATTACTGTTCTAATAAAAATGATACTGGCCGTTCCACAAAGCCTGCACATGAAAAGCCTATTGGTGGTGAGTGGCTATGCATGATTTCTTACTTGGAGTTACCACGTGTAGTTAATGCAGTGGCACCCTGCCCCAATCCTTCAGGCCTGACCATTTCTATGAGCTCCAGTGCTTTCAGCTGCCAGATGAGCTGCATCCCTTGACCTGAGGGTGTGAGCAATGCAGTCTGCCAGAATGAACACCTCTTCCACCTCCCTCCCAGCTGTCCTTAACCAATGATTAAGGGAAGTTGGTGTATCAATATTCCCGCTCCCTTGCCTTTCATTAGGATAACTCTGGAAATGTTTTATGCCATTTCCCAAGATTTCCCCATGGATTAAACTCCAGCCACTCAGTGCTTGATTATAGGTGCTTGATAATGCACCCGTGAATGATTACCTTTCCTGTCTCACTTCACCACTCCTCCACCAACGTTTTTTGCACTTCCTATATAAACTGCATGCATGGAAATTGTCTTCTCAGGATACGCTTTGTATCGTATGACACCACAACTACTTGGAACAGCAGTTGTCTGGCCAGTAACCTCTGAAGTAACCTATTTTGAGACCTTGCAGGGTACTGAAAGAATAGATTGATGAACCCAACCAATCCTCTCCTGGGAAGGTTAAATGTGAAATACTTGAAAATAGGGTTAATCTTAGTGACAGAAACTCAGACACATTAGGGGAGGCCAGGAGAGCAGTAAAAAGATCAGAGGCAGTGGCACAAAACGCCGTCAACAGTCATGGGAATCAAGTTTTTCACATGTGTGAAGGTTTTATTTTATAGCGAATGAACCTAGAATGAAAACCAATATCTTCTACCTTTAATGTAATTACTCAGATCTCTACATTTCTTTTTTATAAGTGAGCAATGGCTTATATATTTCAAATGTGTTTTTTCAAGTATTATTGTATCCCTAAAAAATTTTGTTCCACACCAGACAGCCCAAATGTTCAATAAAGTAGGTTAACCCTGGAACTTTACCAATTGTTTTTAAAAAGCCCCAAACTGAAATTTTTTTAGATTTCAGGACTTAAGAAGTATAATGGACCCCTTTCTTTTGCAATTTGCTTCTTTCCACACTCCTCTGTCAGAAAAAAAAATTCTTCAAAATATCTGCATTTTGCGTCTCGTTAAAGGAGGTATAACTTATATCCTCCACTTAAGTCACAGGCCACATTGTAGCTAAATACACAGTTCTGTAACTTGGGGCTGCAAAGAGATTCTCAGTGTTATATAAATGTGAATGACGCTTCTTAAAGCTATTTAAAAGGAAATACCAATCCATTAATTAAATCCATTGTTTAGTGCGTATAGAAATTTTGCAGCTTTTTTGAGCCTAGTATGGATAACAATAATGTGTTAGGATTTTTTGGAATGTTTGTAACTATTATCTTGTGTTCTTAGGTCAGGGACCCATAAGATAAGAAGGGCAGATATTATCCTACATTTGAAGTATGAGGAAATGGAAAGAACATTTAGTTAATTTCAACAAGGTACTAAAGAACTGTTGGTAAAGTCAGGACCTTAGCTTCCTGGCCAGGGAATTTGTCCTCCACAACTCGGAGACTGGGTCGTCTGTAATCTATGATTTTAATATTGTGAGTCCCTCGAGGTCAGGGGTCATGTCTTCCAATTTAATGGCTTCGAACACTGTGATACACACAGATTGCACTAACTAGACATACATCTATGATAGTTTATAATATTTCTAATAGTTTGTGACCAGCCTGGTCAACATAACGAGACCTCATTTTACAAAAAAAACTTAAAAATTAGTCGGGCACAGTGAAGCACAGGCTGGTAGCCCCAGATACTCCTCAGGCTGAGGCAGGAAGATAGCTTGAACCCAGGAGTTCAAGGCTGCACTGAGCACTTCCAGGCTGTAGTGAACTATAATTGCACCACTGCACTCAAGCCTGGATAACAGAGTGAGACTCTGACTCAAAACAAAAAACAAGAAAAATTCTAATAGGCCCAAAATATGTTAAAAGAGTCTTTTCACAAAAAAACCATCCTTGAAACACATCAACTTCGAAAGAGCATGGATTTTGATTTCTTAAGTTAGAAACACTTCCAAGATCAGTCTGTCTTCATATGTTTGCTCTAATACTTTCTTTTAAAAAACTGGGAAAGCAAGAATCCATATCATCTTTCATTTTGAAAATGAAACAAAGCTTTCTATATGTATCTAAACTCAATTTCTAACTATTTCCAGCAACACTGTGTCCTATTTTGTCCCTTAATACTTCCTGGCTAATGAGGTCATAATTATTAGCAAGTATTTTTAACATTAAAGAAATATACATCAGTTTACTATGACTTTATAGTTTAGAGCCTAAGTGTTCTATTTTGAACATGAACTTGAGATTTTCTTTTGCTACTTTTAAATACCTGGCATTTTATTTCTATACACGCTAAACAATGGAGAAAAGGTGCCATGATTTCTACCAGCACTTCCTTTTGAGGAAAAAGTTTGTGAATTGAAAAACAAGGCCTCTACTCCTGTATTTTCAGACTTAACTCAGGACGGCGATTTCTAGCTGAACTGTAAGTCAGATGACCTTTATTTCTAGTTAACAGTGGCTTGGGAGCTCAGGAATCTCATAATTATACCCTGTGGACCAGCTCCAGAAGCAGCTTCCAAGAAGCCCTTTGGAGCGTTGTTTCAATGACAGTCCTCAGCTTCAGGGCAGCAGGAGCCAGTGTTCTCTTTTACCATAGCTGAATCTTCTCATTGCTCTTGAAGGTTTATGGGCAGGTGACACCATCTGACAGCTAGTCTCCAGGTTCCCCATTATTTATGGGGAGATGCCAGCCTTTTAAGCTATATTTCCAAAATCCCACAGCTTTTGACTGGTAAAATCCAGAATTCTTTTCACCTTCAATTGTGTGTGTGTGTGTGTGTGTGTGTGTATCTTTCTAGACAGTGTTTCTCACTCTTGTCTTCACCAGGTAAAGATTGCTTTCCCTTCCTCATCAAGGTCACCTTTAAAGCCCCTGTGGAAATTTTTGAATGTGTTTGGGGTTTGGGCTGTCAAAGCATATTCCTTGAATCACAAATCATTCCTTTCTCCCTCTCCTGCACAATTCCTAGAGCTCAGAACAAGCTGCATTTGAGCTGAGAATTCTTGAATTAACATTGATTTTCAATATGGGCTTACTATCATGATAACCAAGAACAAATTCATTTGTGAGGGTTATTAGCAACCTCTGACAATATTGTTTCTTGGAAATGGCTGATGATAGCATATTTATATGTGAATCTGATTCATAGAATTCTGAACTTCTTGCCATGAGTATATTTGCTTTACTTAAACGTATATACTGGATTGAAATAAAATCTATGGAACACATCCTGGATAAATTAACCAGCAGTTCTTGTTCAACAGCAGACACAGAAAAGGAGAGATCAACAAATAAATGAGCAAATAATTGCAGAATTAAGAGAAGTCAATTAACCTGACCACCCTTTAAGTCCCTAAGGTATTAGAATAGGCATGAATATAAGAGTGTGTGTTAAACGTTAAGATGCCATTAAAGATAGTATCTACAGTGGGCATTGGCCATCTCTGTCTATTTGGTATCCACCTCTCCTTCCTATCTGTCCAATTTTTCTGTGGACACCTCGTATTTCAGAAGCCAGATAATGCAGATTCCCTTTCCATCCTCCCCACGATAGTCAAGAGAAGGATACATTACTGGCCTTTCCTTGGACTTTAAATGCTGAGTCAGAGATAAAATTATTCTGGGTGGGTTCAGGATGATATCTGAGGCAGAAGCATGTGAACCAGATATAGCCATAGCGTGGCCTTCATGGTGGCTTCTGCTGCCACGCTCTTGGACCCCACTTTGCCTCCTGCCCACTCTTAAGCCTTGTCCTCAAGCTTCCAATTAATTCTTAGCATCACGATATCCTCCCAACCCTTTAAAAGGCTGCGTTGTTTTCTGTTGCTCATAAAAAATTACCCAGGCTTATATTGCACTGGAGGATACTAGGAAAACATGGAATTCCATTTAGATGATTCCTCTAAAGAGACTTTAATAATTCACAATTTACAGACACATGGGGAAGGCTAAAGGGACCAACAAGGGGTGTGGAAGCCCCCAGAGATTAGCACCATTTCCACTCTAGGCCTGAAGGGGAGGGGGAAGAAATGGTGTTGCCCAATGAAAGCTGAAGCCAAGAAGGAAAAGGCTGCCCAATGTAGGGGAAGAAATACTCCAAATACTCCAACATTTGTCTTCTCTCGCCCCCCTCCCGCTCCAGGCTCCTGTCAGTTCTCCCATTGACTGAGTTCTACCAGAAGCTGTTAGTAAAGAAAAGTAGGTGAGGCAGCACTCAAGGGACCAGCCTCCCAGGGAGCAGAGCAGGTCAGAAAAGGGCAGGAAGGGATCTGAGTGAGGGGTGTCAGAAGACAAGCAGAGAACAACCCACATAATAATGGAGAGGCTTGATCTTGCCAACATTTTCTGTATCACTTAATAATTAACTACAGACACAACATTGTCATCTAGAGTTCTTATGCTAATGTTTGATTGCTTGTCACTTTTGTTTTATTTACCAAAAGTTGAAACAGAATGGTGTTTCTGAAATTAATATGAAAAATAAAATGAGGAGAGAGATCCACGATGGATAATTTTAAAAATTATCTTAAGTTTTCCAAGATGGACGATTAACAACAGCTCAAGACTGTAGCTCCCAATGAAAGCACAGAGAGCATGTGGACACGGCAATTTCAGACGAATTTCTGTTGCCCACAAACTGGGAGCTACCCAACGGAGGAGCCACTCAGGTGGCCAGCGCGACTCTTTTGGCCGGCGCAGCTGTTTTGCCGGTGCCCCAGCATGGCGCTTCTCAGTGCGGAGCATACACGACTGGGTGCCCTTTGAGTTGGGCTTGGCTGGTCCCATTCCCACAAGAACAGCAATTGGAAGCGCCGAGGACTGAGAGTTTCACAGTAAGCACAGCTGAACCTGGGAAAGCCTAGCTCTGCAGGGAAAGGGTGTCTGCCAAAGGAAAACTAAGAAACAGAAAAAACTTCATCACCAACAAGCTGGACGTCCACTCAGACCCAATCTGAAAGTCGGCAATTACAAAGACGACAGGTGGATAAATCCACAAAAACGGGAAGAGACCAGTACAAAAAGGCTGAGAACACCCGAAATCAGAATGCCTCTCCTCCTACAGGGGATCGCAGCTCCTCATCAGCAAGAGAACAAGGCATGACGGAGAAAGAGTGCGATGAACTGACAGAATCAGGCTTCAGAAGGTGGATAATAAGAAACTTCTGTGAGCTAAAAGAACATGTACTAACCCAATGCAAAGAAACTAAGAACCTTGAAAGAAGATTTAACGAAATGCTAATGAGAATGGACA
>CAUYLG010044501.1:0-32494 GCA_963573385.1 Cacajao melanocephalus | reverse complement strand
ATTTAAAGAGGCCCCTGTACAAAGTCTCCTGTTTTCCATACAGGACAAATTATTTGTTTCAGCCAACTCTCAGTGGAGGGGCAACCAGTACAACGCCATCTCCCCGGACAAAGAGCATTGGAATGTTTCGTTTCGTTGACTTATATATCTCTTCATATGTTTCTTCATCAATTTCTATAGTAGTCACAGTTTCTTCTACATCTCCTAAGATCATATTTAAATGTTGATCATAAGCATGTAATCTGCCTCGAAGCTCTCGGTCATTTCTCATTTTCACATAAATTCGCTCATCTAGGCTGAGCCTGATAAGATCCAGGGGCTCCTCTACGGTGTTGGTAGTTTGTTGCTGGTCTACGTCGTCCGCCATGTTTCAAACTCTGCGCCCCAGATTTTTTTTTTATTCTTTAAATATATACATCAGTAACTTCTGCCTTACAGAGTGGTCGAATAGGAGCAGATGAAGAAATTGATGATTTCAAAGGACGATCAGCTGAGGAAGTAGAAGAAATAAAGGCAGAAAAAGAGGCTAAAACTCAGGCTATACTTTTAGAGATGGTAAGATAATTATCTTTGTTCAAATAATTGTTCTGTAATATATTTAATAATATTAATTGAGTATTAATTTCTGGCTCTTTGGTAGTCTTAAAATATTAAAGATTTAGTTATGATTTTTTTCTGGTTTAAATTAGGTATGGCATAATAATGCAGATGAAAATAAATTTGGCTGTACTGTTAATATAGTGCTAAGTGCCTTTTTAAACAATGGGAAGTGGATCTCTAACTTTTAATTGAATTTTAGTTGTTTAATATTTATCTCATTTTAAGAATGTTTAATAGGCTGAATTTTATGTATATTAAAGAATAGCTCTTCATTGTACCACTCAAGTGTTAAGATTAAACAGAATGGTAGTTGTAGGGGAAAATAATGGGTGGAAACTGAGCACTGTAAAATACATTCTCTGTATAACTAACAACATGAAGTCATTTGAGGAACAATGATTTAGTAGATGATTAATTTACCTAGTTGGTATTATTTTCCATTTCTTATTTTTGTAGAATGGACATACCTGTCGTATCATGGCTAATAAATATTTGAATGAATAGATAATAAAGTTTTTATTATTTTATATAATAGAACTTTCAGATTTGTAGTCTGTTTTAAAGTTTATTTATTTAATTGTTATTTTATAGAGACAGGGTCT
Organism: Cacajao melanocephalus; assembly: GCA_963573385.1. Lineage (NCBI taxonomy): Eukaryota > Metazoa > Chordata > Mammalia > Primates > Pitheciidae > Cacajao > Cacajao melanocephalus. The sequence continues at coordinate 31,292 of CAUYLG010044501.1, read as the reverse complement.
CACTCTGTTTCTCTGGCTTGAGGACAGCGGTATGACCATAGCTTGCTGCAGCCTCCAACTCCTCAGCTCAAGCGTTGCCCCTGCCTCAGCCTCCTGAGTAGCTGCGACCACAGTTGCACACCACCATGCTCTGCTAATTTTTAATTTTTTTGGTAGGGACAGGATCTCGCTGTGTTGCCCAGGCTTAAGTTTCTATTACTATCACCTGTCTGCATGAACGAATAGTAAAGGCTATAGTTCAAGAAAGCTTTACTGAAATTTAAAAAAAAAGAAAATATACATTTTAATGAGCACACTGTGTATCTCAGAGTATTGACCCTGAACAACCAAGACAAATTCTAAAGAGAATTACCGCACTTGAAAGAAAGATATGTTGAGCAACTTGGCAGAAACAGTAAGTTACTTATAAGGGAATGAATTTAGATTGTTAGCAGACTTTTCAACAGCAACACTTTGGAAGTTTATGCCAGAAGAAAATAGATTAACATACTTTTAAAAACTTGTTTTCACATAGTTTCAAATTTATGGAAGAAAGTACATAGAACTTCTATATACCTTTTACCCACATTCAGCAGTCTTTAACATTTTGCTACATTTGTATTATGATTCTCTCTTTTTCTCTCTGATTATTCAAGCACGTAAACACACATATTTTTTTCTGGACTATTTGACAGTAAGTTGCCTATCATTTCCCTTTACCGCTTAATCAGTGTGTGTTTCCTAAGAGCAAGAGTATTCAGTGTGTGTAACAATACATACATATCCACAGTGTAGTTATCAAAATTAGAAAATTTAAAAGTGACAGAAATTAGTTTATATTCCAATTTTGCCAGTTGTTTTAAGAATATCATTTTATAATCGTTTCCTCCTCCAGGCTAGAATCCAGCTCATGACTTATCATCTGTTGCATTTATTTTACAGAATATTTTTCTTTGCTTTTTTAATTTTTTTGAGACATTATCTTGCTCTGTTGCCCAGGCTGGAGGGAAATGGCGCAATCTTGGCTCACTGCAACCTCCACCTCCCAGGTTTAAGCGATTCTCCTGTCTCAGCCTCCTGGGTAGCTGGTATTACAGGTGCCTGCCACCACACCCAGCTAATTTTTGTGTTTTTAGTAGAGATGAGGTTTCACCATGCTGGCCAGGCTGGTCTGGAACTCCGACCTCAGGCGATCCACCCAGCTCAGGCTCCCAAAATGCTGGTATTATAGGCGTGAACCACTGCGCCCGGCCAATAGAATATTTTTCAATTTAGGATTATCTACTCTTGCCTAACGATTAGATTCAGGTTATGCACCCACAGCCAAAATAGTACATGAGTGATGTTCTGTCCTTCTCAGATGTCACATCTGGAGGTGTACAATATTCATCAGTTCCTCATTGGAAGATGGTAATTTTGGTTACTTGGTCATGGTAATCCACTGCCCAGTGTCTCCAATAGACAATCTGTGGCTAGACCCTTTGAGATATTTCAAGTGTCTTGTTCCTTGTCAAATTTCCCCCATAAATTTTTCAGCCATTCATGATTCCTGACTGCACCAGTCTTGACTCTGATTAAGTGCAAATTGGTAATTTCCCTACTCCACCACTCTTTAAACAATTACCAGCCTGCATTCTACTGTAAGAAGAGCCCTCCCTTCGTCTTGTTTTTGAGAGGGAGTCTCTGTCACCCAGGCTGGAGTGCAATGGCGTGATCTCTGCTCACTGCAACCTCCGCCTCCTGGGTTCAATCAATTCTGAGTAGCTGGGATTATAGGCGCCTGCCACCACACCCGACTAATTTTTATATTTTTAGTGGAGATGAGGTTTCACCATGTTGGTTAGGCTGGTCTCGAACTCCTGACCTCGTGATCCGCCTGCCTTAGCCTCCCAAAGTGCTGGGATTACAGGCATGAGCCACCGTGCCCGGCTGAGCCCTCCCTTCTTAACTGCTTGTCTATCCATTCATTATCAGTGTTGACTCATGGATTCCTTTTTTGGTTTTGCATTTAATAACTAGACGATTTGTAGAGCAATTTTAGGATTATAGAAAAATTGAACAGAAAGTACAGAGTTTCTCTCTGTACTCCCTCTGTCCCTCATTCTTGCATTATTGTGATACATTTGTTAACAGTTGATGAGCCAATATTGATACATTAACTAAATCTATGATATACTTTAGAATTCAAGCTTTGTGTTGTACATTCTGTGGAACTGACAGATGTGTGATAACGTTTATCTGCCTTTACAGGATCATACAGGGTAGTTTCACTGAGAAATCCCCTAGGCTCTACCTGTTCATCTCTACCCCTAATACCCAGTTTTTGGCAGCTACTGATGTTTTTACTGCCTATGTAGTTTTGGCATTTTCAAAATATCATATAGTTGGAATCATAGAGTATGTAGCCTTTTCAGACTGTCTTCTTTCACTTAACAGTATGCATTTAAGGTTCCACTATTTCTTTCTTTCCTTCCTCCCTCCCTCCCTCCCTCCCTGCCTCCTCTCCTTTTTTCTCCTTTTCCTTTTCCTTCCTTCCCTCCCATTCTTCCTTTTTTTGAGACAGATTCTTGCTCTGTTGCATGAACTGGAGTGCAGTGATGCAATAACGGCTCACTGCACCCTGACCTCCCAGGCTCAAGTAATCCTCCTACCTCAGCCTCCCAAGTAGCTGGAACCACAGGTGTGTGCCACCATTTGAGGCTAATTTTATTTTTTTGTGGGATCAGTCTCACTCTGTTGCCCTCCTGGGATTTCATTTCTTTCTTTCTTTTTTTTTTTTTTTTTTTGAGACAAAGTCTCGCTCTGTCACTCAGGCTGGAGTGCAGTGGTGATATCATAGCTTACTATAACCTTGAACTTCTGAGCTCAAGCAGTCTTCCTGCCTCAGCCTCTTGAATAGCTGAGGCTGTAGGCACATACCACCACACCCAGCTAATTTAATAATTTTTTTTGTAGAAGTGGAGTCTCACCTATGTTGCTCAGGCTGATCCTGATCTCCTAGGTTCAAGTGATCCTCCTGACTTGGCTTCCCAAAGTGTTGAGATTACAGGTGTGAGCCACCATGCATGGCTGATAGCTCATTTCTTTTCATTGCTAAGTAATATTTAATTGTATGGATGTATCACAGCTTGTTTATTTTTTACCTGTTAAAAGATACCTTGGTTATTTTCAAGTTTTGGCAATTGTGAATAAAGCTGCTGTAAACATTTGCATGCAGATTTTTGTATAGGCATGAAGTTTCAATGCATTTTGGTAAATACCTAGGTAAACTCCCAGTTCAGATGCTGGATCAAATGATTTCGCTTTGTAAGAAACTGCCAAACTGTCTTCCAAAGTGGCTTTGCATTTTACATTCCTACCAGCAGTGAATGAGTTTCTTTTGCCTCACATCCTTGCCAGCATTTGGTGGTGGTGGTATTGTTTTGGATTTCAGTCATTCTGAAAGGTGATTCTGTGTCCTTTTGATTTTTATTAACATGTTTCATCTTCTGTTTTCTAAGAACATCTGTTTCTCTTTCTTTATTTGCATTTGTTTATAATGTAGTGATAATTCAGCTAGTGTTTTTTTTTTTTTTTTTTTTTGTCTGAAACAGAGTCTTGCTCTGTCACCCAGACTGGAGTGCAGTGGCGTGATCTCGGCTTGCTGCAACCTCCACCTCTCAGGTTCAGGCAGCTGTCTTGCCTCAGCCTCCCAAGTACTTGGATTACAGATGCATGCCACCATGCCTGGCTAATTTTTGTATTTTTAGTAGAGACGGGGTTTCACCATGTTGGTCAGGTTGGTCTCGAACTCCTGACGTTGTGATCCACTTGCCTCGGCCTCCCAAAGTGCTGGGCTTACAGGCGTGAGCTACTGTTACCAGCCTTAGCTAGTGTTTTGCAAAATTAGTTTTGAACCTTATAGCTTTTATGACTGTTTTAAATTTCCTAATAGTATTTTAAAGTTAGCTTTGACTAAGTAGTATAGCAACCTCTTTTTTGACCCATTAACTTTTTTTCTCATTTGTGCTTTCTTTCTGCCATTATAGGTGCTTTGGAGGATTTTTCCTAATTTGCTCTTCTTCTGTGTTTTGATACTCTTTTTTTCTTTTTTAGAGGCAGGGCTTCACTCTGTTTCCCAGGCTGGAGTACCGTGGTGTGATCATAGCTCACTGCTGCCTCAAAACTCCAGGACCCAAGCAGTCCACCCAACTTCCTGAGCAGCTAGAACTACTCACACTGCCATGCCTGGCTAATTTTTAAATTTACTATAGAGACAAGGTCTTAGTATGTTGCTTGGGTTGGTCTCAAATTCCTGGCTTCAAGTGATCCTCCCACCTCAGCCTCCCAAAGTGTTGGGATTACAGGCGTGAGCTGTCATGCCTGGCTGATACTTCTTATTGGACACAATGTTGTCTTTTGATAGACTTTAGAATCATTGAGCAAATCTTCTTGGCTTGGTTGCTTCTTACTGTTTTTTATTTTCAAGATTTTGGGGGGAAGGATGTGTTTATCCAACAGGAGACACTTTGCAGGTGATCTTTTCAGAAATCATCTCTGAGAGAGTGTTTGAATATATGTATAAGGGAATATTATTGCTCTATGTAAGGGCTCATGGGAAATACAGTTTTCCCATAATAAGACCAGTACCATCATCATGGTTCTCTTTTACTGTCACCCTCAGTAGTTCCTCAGTAGGAAGTGACATGCTGTGTTCATTGTACTAGTTGATTGTGAAGTTGACTTTAGTTTGGCTGAAGTAGAAGGCCAAAGGGTGAGTGTAAGAGACAAAAGCTAGAAACATTATCCAGGAATTATTACTGTTCCATGTTGAACAATAATTGGGCATTACAAATCACAGAAGCCTAGCTTCAGTATGGTTATATTTTTCAAAAGTTCAAAACCAAGCAAAACTAAACAATATATGCATAGAGTTGCATACATATGTAGTAAAACTCTGATGATACACAAGAAGTGACTAAAAAGGAAAACCAAAAAGCAGGGTATTCATTGTCTCTGATGAAGAGGCAGAGGGACAATGGGATCAGGCAACATTTTAGTTCTTAAGCTAGGTGGTAGCATCGTAGTGATTTTTATTTTTAATGCTTTATTATTTACATGTACTTTACATAAATTCTTACCCTTTAAAAAATATATCAAATACTTGAAGAAAGGAAAAGTAGGGGTAAAATTGGGCTTTGAACACAGATAAATCTAGGTTCAAATCCCAGCTTTGTTGTTTACCACTGTGTGGCCTTGGGCAAGTTACTTGTTTAACTTTTTAAAATTTCACTTTACTTGTCTTTATTTCATTTACTTATTTATTTATTTATTTTTGAGATGGAATCTCAATCTCTGTCACCCAGGCTGGAGTGCTGTGTTGTGTTATCTCAGCTCACTGCAACCTCCGCCTCCTGGGTTTAAGAGATTCTCCTGCCGCAGCGTCCCGAGTAGCTAGGACTACAGGTGCATACCACCATGCTCATCTAATTTTTGTATTTTTAGTAGAGATGGGGTTTCACCAGGTTGCCCAGGCTGGTCTTGAACTCCTGACCTCAAGTGGTCTACCCACCCTTGGCCTCCCAAAGTGCTGGGATTACAGGCGTGAGCCACTGTGCTCAGCCACTTTACTGTCTTTAAAATGGAAATTGCAGGATTATTTCAAAAATTAGTGTAATATATCTGAAGTCCCAAGCACTATTCACACAAAGTATGAGTTATGCAAATATTAGCTATTAATATTGTTAAGAATAGGAACAATATAGTTCAAATTTTGAAATCTTATTTGGATTTCTTTTCCAGAGGCTGGAGTGTATAATATAAACTTAGATGCTTTAAGGAAATCAGCATTGTGGGGATTGGATAGGATTTAAAATGGAAACTAAATAGGAATTGATTTATGTTTTTGTTTGTTTATAATTAGGTGGGAGACCTACCTGATGCAGATATTAAACCTCCAGAAAATGTGCTGTTTGTGTGTAAATTGAACCCAGTGACCACAGATGAGGATCTGGAAATAATATTCTCTAGATTTGGGCCAATAAGAAGGTAATCCTTAGTGAAAGAGAAATTTGGAAAAAGGAGATATTAGTTGGTGGTTTTCCAATGACATATTTTGATGATTCTGTGAATTCTAGGTGAATTTTGTACTGGTTATTTTTACAGGTGAGTCTTTGGACAGTAGGGAAGAAAAGTGTTTATGTATGTGTATACATACGTATGCACACACACACATAGAGGCAAATAGTTGAATCTCCCACTCCCTGCACGTCTCCACTCTAAAACAGGAAATTAATGGAACAATTTAAATCTAGTTTTGTAATATGCGTTAATAGCATTCCTTAATATTTAAAATATTTATCTCATTTAACTCCTAGAATTATCAGCAATTTATGTCAAAATTAATTTAAAACTAAATTTTCCAAAATTTTTTTTTGGCTAATTTTCCCTGCATAAATGAAAAAGTCTGTGAAACTAGTATGTCTGTCAGGAAGGGGACTATTTTGTCATTGATTAAAAAGTATTATATTTAGAGTTCCTTTCATTTCAGGTTTTTAAAACGAGATTTATGACACTTGGGGAAGGGGACAAGCCAGGTGCTTTCAACGCCAGCTTATCGGCCTTTTCACTTGGTTATTATGGTGTATTAGTTCTGTAATTAACATTGTGCTTACAGTGTTAAATTTGAGCTATTAATTTGAATATGAAAAATCAAAAATTTCAAAGCTTAAACTTACTAAACATGGGTATGAATATGCATACATTATTCTAAAGTAATATTAGATATTCTATAATTCATCTATATTTGGAATAGAAAAGTGTTATGATTTTAAAAATCTTTAGCAGTTTAATTTTGCCAAATGAAAATTGAATATTTTTATTCTTCCTTCAGTGCTAAAGGGAATTTAGGACTGTAGGCCTGCATAGGGCATTTAAAGTAGAATTTAGATAATTTAGTTACTGGTTTGGTAAACTTTTTTTTTAAAAAGAATTATTATTAAAGAAATTTGGAAAAATCTATGAATTTAACTTTGCCTTGTAATAACTGACTTATTTCTTCTTAAGTTTTGAAGAGTGAGAGTGAATGCTTTCTCCCCCTGCCCCCCACTTTTTTTTTTAAGTCACTTTTAAATACTTTCTTTCAGTTGTGAAGTTATCCGGGACTGGAAGACAGGAGAGTCCCTCTGTTATGCTTTTATTGAATTTGAAAAGGTATGTCATAATACAGACATAAGTTTGGTATTTATTTGCTTTTATATGATATTAAAATATGAAAAATTGTAGAACTTTTTCTAGTTTCTAGAATTGCCCTTTCTTTTGGCTCTCCTCAAAATTAACTTTATTGTATCCATATAGGGGATAAATCCAACATTTGTTGATGTTAATATCCATACTTTTACTTTAGGTTCAGGTGCAATCTGCATGAAAGTATCTTTAGAACTTTTCCTGAGACAGGGCCTTGCTCTGTCACCCAGGATGGAATGCAGTGGTGCAGTCTTGGCTCACTGCAACCTTCACCTCCTGGGTTCAAGTGATTCTCCTGCCTCAGCTTCCCAAGTAGCTGGGATTACAGGTGCCCATCACCATGCCCTGCTAATTTTTTTTGTATTTTTAGTAGAGATGGGGTGTCACTATATTGGCCAGGCTGGTCTTGAACTCCTGACCTCAAGAGATCTGCACGCCTCGGCCTCCCAAAGTGCTGAGATTACAGGCATGAGCCATCGCGGCCAGCCAGTCTTTAGAAAAGGTAAAGGCCTTCATAGACTCTTTTTTTTTTTTTTTTTTGAGACAGAGTCTTGCTCTGTCACCCAAGCTGGAGTGCAGTGGCACAATCTTGGCTCACTGCAACCTCTGCCTCTCAGGTTCAAGTGATTCTTCTGCTTCAGCCTCCTGAGTAGCTGGGATTACAGGCGTGTACCACCATGCCCGACTAATTTTTGTACTTTTAGTAGAGGCGAGGTTTCACCATGTTGGTCTGGCTGGTCTCGAACTCCTGATCTTGTGATCTGCCTGCCTCGGCCTCTCAAAGTGCTGGGATTACAGGTGTGAGCCACTGCTCCCGGCCTCATAGACTCTAATAATTTTTCCCTGTTACTTAAGTGGAGATAAAAGTGAGTAATAGAGAACTGAACTGGATGTTAAGATCTAAATATTAATCCCTGTTTTGTCATTAGCTAGCTATTGTATGATATTTGGCAGTTTAGTTAACCCTTCTTTCTAGGCCTTACCTTCCTATAAATAAAACTTGGGTATTAGATTATATGGTCCCTTCTAGAGCTGTTAATAATGATGATAGCTTATGTTGCTCAAACTTTAAGCTAGGCATTATGTTACTTTTGCTGCATTTAATCCTCACAGTTCTGTAAGATAGGGACCATCCCCTTTACCAAATAAGTTTACTGAGACGCATAATGCTAATGTGACTTGTTCAAAATCACACACCTAGTAAATGAATGTCATAGTTAGGATTTAAATTCAGATATGTCTGATTCTCTTCCCATTGAGTTTACATTATGCTATGGTATGCTGTTTTTTAATGCAACTTCAGACTAATATGTATCCAGTAGTAGCTCATTCTAAGTTCTAATTATTACAAAACATTTATGGAATACCTTTTATGTTTTCAGACACAGCTGTAAGGCTTAGGGATACAAGATAAATCATGGAGGGTTGAGGAAGATAGACACATAAAGATGTATGTAGGCACTGTGTCAGATGTACTAGAAATGATACTTACAAGGTACATTGGTGCCAGCAGAAAGACCTTTACTTTTGGTTTGTGGTGAAAACGTAGTCCTGTATTAGCATTCTTTCATTGACACTATAGAATCTATTATTTATTTCCTCACAAAAATTTTATTTCATTTGTAGCACGTAGGCTAATGACTGCCCATGTTTTTCAGTTTTCTTTTTTTTTTCTTTTTCTTTTTGTGAGACAGAGTTTTGCTCTGTCACCCAGGCTGGAGTGCAGTGGCATGATCTCAGCTCACTGCAACCTCCGCCTCCCAGATTAAAGCGATTCTCCTGCCTCAGGCTCCAAAAGGCTGAGATTACAGGTGCGTGTCACTATACCCAGCTCATTTTTATATTTTTAGTAGATATGGGGTTTCATAATGTTGGCCAAGCTGGTCTTGAACTCCTGACCTCAAGTGATCCACCTGCCTTGGCCTCCTAAAGTGCTGGAATTATAAGCGTGAGCCACTGTACCGGCTGTTTTGCTTTTTTATTGATCTCTAAGGATTCTTTATATTTTCTGGAGGCAAGCTTTTTTGTTGTTGTTTATATGTGTTATAGATATCTCTGCTCTGTGGATTTCCTTTTACTTTTTTTTTTTTTTTTTTTTTGAGATGACGTTTCGCTCTTGTTGCCTAGGCTGGAGTGCAATGGTGTGATCTTGGCTCACTGCAACCTCTGCCTCCCAGGTTCAAGCAATTCTCCTGCCTCAGCCTCCCGAGTAGCTGGAATTACAGGCATGTACCACCACACCCGGCTAATTTTATATTTTTAGTAGAGATGGTGTTTCTCCATGTTGATCAGGCTGGTCTTGAACTCCCGACTTCAAGTGATCCACCTGCTTCTGCCTCCCAAAGTGCTGGTATTACAGGCATGAGCCACTGCACCCAGCCTACTTTTTTTTTTTTCTTCCTTTTTTTTCTTTTTTTAAGGGACAGGATCTCTGTGTTTTGCCCAGGCTGGACTTTAAACTCGTGGGTTCAAGTCATTCTCCAACTCTAGCCTCCTGAGTAGCTGGGACCACAGGCATGCCTTTTTCCTTTCTTTCTTTACTTTTTTTTTTTAATGGAACCTTGCGCTGTCACCCAGGCTGGAGTGCAGTGGCGTGATCTCAGCTCACTGCAACCTCTGCCTCCTGGGTTCAAGCAATTCTCCTGCCTCAGCTTCCCAAGAAGCTGGGACTATGGGTGCCCGCCACCATGGGCAGCTAATTTTTGTATTTCTAGTAGAGACGGGGTTTCACCATATTGGTCAGGCAGGTCTCAAACTCTTGACCTTGTGATCTGCCCGCCTCGGCCTCCCAAATTGCTGGGATTACAGGTGTGAGCTACCGTGCCTGACCCCCTTTTTCCTTTCTTAATGGTGTCTTTTGATAAATTTCTAATTTTAATGATTCAGTTTGTCAATATTTTTCTTTTTTTTTGATGGTCAATTTAAAAAATCTTTGCCTACTTCAAAGATGAGGATATTCTCCTGTATTATTTTTAGAAGTTTTGTTGTGAAATTGTTTTCCATTCAATTCTGTAAAATGCTTTTTGTGTATGTGTATTACATTATTTCATTTTTCTTGGATTGCCAAGTGACACTCAGCACCATTCATTTAAAAGGTTGTCCTTTTCTCTGAGGTCTCTACTGATGAAAATAATGAAATAATAAAAATGTTGTCCTGTCTCACAGCTCTGTAGTACCACCTTAGTTATAAATCAGGTATCCATATATGTCTAAAGTCTGTTTCTAGATGCTATACTGTTGCACTGATATATTTGTGTATTCATATACCGCTGTTATATTGCGTTAATCACTGTAGGTTTATAATGTCTTGATAACTTATAGTGTGAGTCTTCTAACTTCGTTGTTTTTGAAGATTATGATAGCTGTTTTTGACTTTTGAATTTTTATATATATTTTTGAATGAGTTTCTCAATTTTGAAGAGATTTCTTAACTATTATTTAGGTGTAAGTAAATTGAGTATTTGCAAACACTATCCTCCTGAAAAAGTGATCTGAGTGCTTTCTCTTCGCAGAAATGGCGTGGTGATAGAATTATACTTGTCTGAAAATAATCAGTCAGATTCATGAAATGTACACTGATTGCCTACGTTTTAGATACCATGGCATATGATGTTCTAAATGATGTAGTTACAAAGATGAATAAAGCTTTGTCTGTATCTTCATGGAGTCTATAATTAATTTTATTATTGACATATGTAATAAATAAATATAACTGTTTTATCTGTTTCTCTTTGGATTATCTCTAGTAAGAATAAGTTTCCAGGAATATAAAAGAAAATTGATCAGTGCTCAGTTGAAATATGTCACTGTCAGTGTCAGAAACAGGGATTTAGAGTTGGGAAGCTACTGACAGGAAGGTTTCTTGTGTGCCACAGACTTTGGTATTGCAGGCTGACAGTTTATCTAAAACCCCTGAGAATAAGTAGGTTTCCTAATTTAGAGTTTTTCAGAATTCAGAAAGGTAATACTGTGTATGCATACACACACATACATATTACATCCGTGATTATGTAATATCCTTCTGGGTCAGCATTTCATAAGCTGTCACAAAAGTATTTCTGCAGTGAAACAAATGAATATTCATACTAAGTGGATTAAAAAAAAGTCATAACTTACCATTAGGTCCAGTGTTGCTGCCAAATAAATTTTAACACCAAACTTACGAAAACAACTTTCATTTTTCAGGATGTTTTTGGATTTTGAGTAAAAAGGATTGTGAACTTGTATAATACAGACAGTAAGTGTGTATTTATCTGTCTACTGCAGTTGAACTGCCTCTTTAAAATCCTGGCTCTGACCCTTGCCAACAACTTCTGTGCTTCTCTAAATGTCTGTTTTCTCATTCAGAAAATGGAGATAATATTAGATAGTACTTCATAGGGCTGCTACCAGAGTTATTTGAGTTAATAGATACAAAGCATTTAACAGCATCTGGTATGTAATAAGTATTCAAACATTAATTTTTGTAACAACAGACTTTTTGTATTTTCAGTATTCTAGCTACAGAAATCTTTTCCATAAAGATTTATGCTTGAGTTTTTATAATTATTATTAGGAAGAAGATTGTGAGAAAGCGTTCTTCAAAATGGACAATGTACTTATAGATGACAGAAGAATACATGTGGATTTTAGCCAGTCTGTTGCAAAGGTTAAATGGAAAGGAAAAGGTATGATGGTTTATCTTCTTTTGTGTTTGCTCTGCTTTCTTTCTTTTTTCTTTTTTTTTGAGGTGGAGGCTCACTCTGTTGCCCAGGCTGGAGTGCAGTGGCGTGATCTTGGCTCACTGCAACCTTTGTCTATCGGGTTCAAACCATTCTCATGCCTCAACCTCCCAAGTAGCTGGATTACAGGCACATGCCACCATGCCCAGCTAAGTTTTGTATTTTTAGTAGAGACAGGGTTTCACCATGTTGGTCAGGCTGGTCTCCAACTCCTGACCTCAGGTAATTCGTTCACCTCGGCCTCCCAAAGTGCTGGGATTACAGGCATGAGCCACTGTGCCTGGCCTTATTTTTGTTCTGCTTTTCATGCTTATATGAGCCTTTAATTGAGTGCTGTTAATTAGGAGAAATATTAATTCATGTAACTTCTGCCATTTATAATTTTACAAACCTGCTGTCTAGAAACTGAGGTAGAGTGTGTTTGTGTGTGTGAGTGTGTGTGTATTTTAAACTGATGAAAAATTATATTTTCTATCTTTGACTGTGTTATAAACTACTAATAATTATCCACTGAAGACATGATATGTTTCCCAAGTAATTATTTTGACTTTATGGTGGTTTGAGTTTTTTAGGTACACAACTTAAATTTTTTTAAGTTTGTTTTAGTTGTCATATGATGCAGAATAGAAAAGGTCCATGAAAAGTTAGATAAAAGTCTCATTCATTCCTGCTCCTCATGTATCTAATTTCTTCCAGGGCAACCATTATTACCTATTGGTACTAATTTTCCCCTATTTGAATACGTATGTGCATATATATGATTTTCTCCTTTTAAAAAGGAAAATACAAAGGATGCAGTCTATACATACTGTTTTTGTACCTTGCATTTTTCACTTAACAGTGTATCTAAGAAATCAGTTCGTGTGAGTATATAAAATGAACCAGTCCTATTAATAAGTTTTCTAAATTTTTACTCTTTCATGTCCATAGCAGTATGTTCTACCCCTGTACATATTACATTTCCCACATATACATACACATATGTCAAATAAATTGCTGGTAGCATATCAGTCTTAAAGTTGGGTCTCTTGTATGTTGAAATAATAAGAGCTTTACGTTTTTTGTGTAGTGTTTTTAAAAGGTTTCACTTTGATAGTTACTCACATGTAATGCTAAATTTTACTGGGAATTTTAGGGTTACTTTATTTTTCTATAACACTTATTTCCCATGATTTTAATGAACTTTTTTTTGGTCTGTTTTTAGTAAAAAAGAAAAACACTAGTTGTGCATTGCTGAATTGTTTGGTGGATTCTGTTACTTTATGGGAGTTGAGAAAAGGAAGAAATTATTAATGCGACTGAAGTAGGCAAGGAAGTTGCCATTTGGCAGCAGAGTATCTCTTGTTAGATCTTAAAAGGTCTCTTAAAATCTCGCTTCTTCCACACCTGGTCTTTCAGATCTTAAACTCAGGTCCCAAATTCTCCATTTTCCATGGGACTTAATGTTCTCATGGACTCAATGGCTCTAGTTGAACACTGCATTTGTGTGTAATTTATTTGAAAGTTTGATATTGTAATATTCACATATATCGTTAGGTGGCAGCATGTGGCTACCTAGCAAAATGGATATCTGGTTTCAGTTAAATTAGTAATGGAGATGAAATTACTATGATTCTTTTATTCCCTTTTTCTGTCTCTCGATATATGCCATTTATAAAATAGCTCTTACACCTTTTATAAAATAATTATTGTTGTTGATTAGGTGGTTTTTTTTTTTTTACTAAGCTCTTTTTTTTCTTTTTTTTAATAAATAGGTGGGAAATACACCAAGAGTGATTTCAAGGAATATGAAAAAGAACAGGATAAACCATCTAATCTGGTTCTGAAAGATAAAGTAAAGCCCAAACAGGAGTATCCTTACCAAGAATCAGTTAGTTAATATATATTGACTATCTGCTATGTGTAGAGTTCTGTGTGATGTGTTATCAAAAGTCACAAAAGCTATAGAAGACAAAGTTCCTGAATCCAGATTGTTTGTGAGGAAGTAACTTAGTTTATCATTATCTCTTTTCTTTTTTTAAAATTTAATTTATTTTTTTTATGCTATCATTATCTCTTTTCAAGATCTTACATATACTTTGCTTTTTGACTATACTCTAGTGTATGGAAAAAGTTAAGGTTGAAAGAAATCTGTAGCCTAATTCTTTTATTAATACCTTCCTACTTAGCATATTCTCAGCAGATCTTCAGGGGAGATTTGTATTTTCTTTTTTGGGGGGCTTTCTTACAAAAACTAGAAAGCCTGCTAAACAAATTTTAAAAGAGCTGTAACACTAGCATTGTATTTTCTGTATGTAATTTTAATGTTTTTTATTCCTCATAATCAGAAATTTATTGCTGAGCTGAATCCTTTGTGCTAACCACTCATGTTTAACTTTCTTGTCTAGATAACAAAATCCTATTGTTCTCTGTTACAAAATTAGGTTACTTTCTGTATTTAAACAACACATATTTATTGGGCTTCTACTGAGTGCAAGAGTTCACTTTTGTAGGATTAAAAAGAAATCCATTGACTTGACCATTTACTTCAGGTTAGTTTTAGATTGAGACATGTAAAAAGCAATGAAACATACTGTCTTTTTTTTTTTGAGATGGAGTCTTGCTCTGTCACTAGGCTGGAGTGCAGTGCAATCTCTGCCTCCTGGGTTCAAGTAATTCTCCTGCCTCAGCCTCCTGAGTAGTTGGGACTACAGGTGTGTACCACCACGCCCAGCTAATTTCTATATTTTTAGTAGAGACAGGGTTTCACCGTGTTGGCCAGGATGGTCTTGATCTTCTGACTTCGTGATTCATCCGCCTTGGCCTCCCAAAGTGCTGGGATTACAGGCATGAGCCACCACACCCAGCCGAAAGATACTGTTTGTATTATGACATTTTAATTTGTTCACTAATTTTTCCCATTATAAATATATCACTCCACACATTGCCAAAGTTATTTCTTTTGTGATTCTTTCTGGTAAATGGTGTCTTTGTTTCCTAGTTTCTATTGGTATTTCAGGGATTTTTTTTCCATACATGTTATGTAGACATTTCTTTTCCAAGTACTCATCAAGAAAGATGAGTATCAAGTTGACCTGGTCTATATTCATGTTTTTAGATGTGTTGACTGTCTACAATGCATAAAGCATTGTGAGGTGTTAGAGCTGGATAAAGTGAAGGAAGCTGATAAAATCAGCATGAGGAGAGGCTTTCACATGCAGACAGACCAAACGGGAAGCTGGGATTTGGTCTGAAAATATCAACATTCAAGGGCATATGATTGAAAGCTCTAAATCATAAAAGGTATGAATGGAATACATTTGAGATTTATTTACTAAATCTTTGAAATTAAATTGAGGTTTTTTACTAATAACTGTAGCTAGAATATGGGGAATTTTAAGTTTTCTTTAATTTTGATTAATTGAAACAACCACACATATACCTATATGGAATAGTGTAGCTTCTAGCCTTCTGATGTTGATATAGACAGAGAAATGCCAGTAGGGGATAATCTGATGTGCAGATAAGTTGTTGTCAGTCAATTAAGGCATGGTGGCATCTGCTTTATGGGCCTTGAGAGAAAGAAATTACTGCAAATATAGATTCTTAATAAGAACAATCAAAAATAGAAGTAGGAGAAGGAAATAACTTGGCCCAACTAGGCCTCAGGGAAGAAACTGGAGAAAAGAGGGCAGTGAGCGCACAAATTTGTGTTTTATTCAAAGGGAGGGATTTGATGTCTTCTAAAACTGTTGATTTTAGTGGTAGGTACAAGACAGTAGGTAAGTGAGGAAGCAAGAAATATAAGTGTCTTGAGGGTATGACAAATCATCTTACAGATCCTTAGTTAGCATCTGTCACATACCCAGTTTAGCAATGGAAGATACTCAGTTCCTGCCCACATAGAGCTTACTTTTTTTTTTTTTTTTTTTTTTTTTTGAGACAGTCTCGCTCCGTCACCAGGCGCCTCACTGGAGTACAGTGGCGCAATCTTGGCTCACTGCAACGTCCGCCTCCCGGGTTCAAGCAATTCTTCTGCCTCAGCCTCCCTAGTAGCTGGGACTACAGGCGCACGCCACCAAGCCCAGCTAATTTTTGTATTTTTTAGTAGAGACGGGGTTTCACCATGTTGGCCAGGATGGTCTCGATCTCTTGACCTCGTGATCCTCCTGCCTCGGCCTCCCAAAGTGCTGGGATTACAAGCGTGAGCCACTGCACCCAGCCAGAGCTTACATTTTATTGTTAGAGTGGGGAAAAAGAACAGACATAGAATAATTACCATTAACTAAATATGTCTAAACCATTGCAAATAAATATTGCAAAGGGATATGGGACTCATAATAAGGGGCGAGAGGTTAGAGAATACCCTCAACACTGAAAAAAGTGACATTAAAGCTGTGACTCTAATATGGGAGATAGGAGGGGAGAGGTGGAATGCTGTCTTCTTTCATGTGATCCATCATGTAAGAAATAGGCTGGGTGCCGTGGCTCATGCCTTTGATTCCAGCACCTGGGGAGGCCAAGTTGGGAGGACTGCTTGAGCCCAGAAGTTTGAGAACAGCCAGGGAAACATAGTGAGACCCTGTCTCCATTTTTTTTTAAATACAGGTTTTAACTTAACCCAGTACAGTCATGGTATAGTCATTCACACACACACATACATATTTTTGAATCAAAAGGTTAATAAAATAAAAAAAATTTTAGGTGGCATATACTGTATTTCTGTATTTTTAAAAAATGCTGTTGTGACTCACTAAATAGATTTTGTACCCCATTGATGGATTATAGTCATCAGTTTGAAAAACACTGCTCTGAGTCCAGTGCAGTGGCTCATGCCTGTAATCCCAATATTTTGGGAGGCTGAGGCAGGTGGATCGCTTGAGGTCAGGAGTTTGAGACCATCCTGGCCAATACGGCGAAACCCCGTCTCTACTAAAAATACAAAAATTAGCCAGGTGTGGTGGTGTTCACCTGTAATCATAGCTACTTGGGAGGCTGAGGCAGGAGAATTGCTTGAACTAGGGACGGGGAGGTTTCAGGGAGGCAAGATCAGGCCACTGCACTCCAGCCTGGGTAACAGACCGAGACTCAGTCTCAGAAAAAAAGAAAAAGAAAAAAAAGGAAAGAAAAACACTGCTCTGAAGAATTTGGATAGAGGGAACCTTATGTGCAGAGCACACATTAGGATGAAATCATAGGCGGGAGCTATGGAATGTGTATCTGGAACAGGCAGGATCCAGAAGATACCCTGGAAACAGTGTGGCATAGTAAAAAGGGGGAAGAAGTTGGAGATAATGGAGTCATAACAGGGTGGTATGAGCTGACTAACCCTCTTTAGTTATCTCTTGGGAAGCAAGGAGGGTCAGTGTCTTTCATTTGTTTTTATGTAGAAGTGAGACATTCCTGTGGAGACTGTGGAGCTGTGGCTTTGTGAAGCCGACATGAGCCTTCAGTCCTGAGGGAAGTGTTTACTGTGGTCCCACGTGGAACTAGCATAGCTCTGCCTGTTGGGCTTCCTCATAAGCTTTCTTTTGAAAACCAGCATTCCAGCCCATGTCAGCCTTCCTCAAAACCCACCTTTGAGGTTGAGATTATTTTTAGCAGAAGTTGTAATTATTATATATTTTATCTTATTCTAAGATATTATATTTAAGAAAATACTTATCTCTGAATTAAAACATTAAGAAGTTTTTAACACATTTATATGAAATTTAAAAGGATTCATTCATAGCTTCATCACCTAGACACATGATACTTTTTATTTCTCCTTGTTTCTTTCAAGCCTTTGTCTTACCTAAAGTTATAATTGCTGTATAGTATATGTAGTTTTTGCTTCAAGCTTTTTTCATGTTAATTTTCATAAACACCTTTCTAGGTTTTTTTTCTGTAACATTTATCATTGTTAACTTCCTTTGTACTATCTTGTTGAAGTGCTATAATGCGTTTAAGTATATCTTTATTAGTAGTATTTTGTTGTTCCCACTCTGATACTAAAAGTAATCCTATTATACTTTTTTAAAAAAATGTTTTTTGAGACAGAGTCCCACTCTGTCACCCAGGCTGGACTGCAGTGGTGCAACCCCAGCTCACAGAAGCCTCTGCCTCCTGGGTTCAAATGATTCTCCTGCCTCATCCTCCCAAGTAGCTGGGGTTATTATAGGTGTGTGCCACCACACCAGGCTAATTATTGTATTTTTAGTGGAGATGGGGTTTCACCATGTTGGCCAGGCTGCTTGCGAACTCCTGGCCTCAAGTGATTTGCCTGTCTCCGCTTCCCAAAGTGCTGGGATTTCAGGTGTGAGCCACCATGCCTGGCTATTGTGTATATTTTTGTTCATTTAACTTTATTTATAAATTCTTATTAGAATTTAAACATGATGGCCAGGCATGGGTGGCTCATGCCTGTGATCCTAGCACTTCGGGAGGTGGAGGCGGGCGGATCACAAGGTCAGGAGTTGAGATCAGCCTGGCCAACATGGTGAAACCCTGTCTCTACTAAAGATACAAAAGGCTGGGTGTGGTGGCTCATGCCTGTAATCTCAGCACTTTGGGAGGCCAAGGCTGGTGCATCACGTGAAGTCAGGAGTTTGAGACCAGCCTGGCCAACATTGTGAAACCCTATCTTTACTGAAAATACGAAAAATTAGGTGGATGTGGTGGCGGGTGCCTGTAATCCCAGCTACTCGGGAGGCAAAGGTTGCAGTGAGCCGAGATTGTGCCATTGCACTTCGGCCTGAGCAACGAGAGTGAGATTCTGTCTCAAAACAAAAAACAAAAAAATTAGCTGAGTGTTGCTGTGGTGAGCAGCTGTAATCCCAGCTACTCGGGAGGCTGAGGCAGGAGAATTGCTTGAACCCAGGAGGCAGAGGTTTCAGTGAGCTGAGATCGTGCCATTGCACTCCAGCGTGGGTGACAGGGCAAGACTCTAGACTCTATCTCAAAAAAAAAAAAAAGAATTTAAACATGATAACTTGATATGCATTGCTGAATTTCCTCCTGTAGGACTGAACTAAAAGAAGGGACATACCTGCTATCTTAAATAGCTTTTCTGGGCATTGGAATTTATAACATCTTATTTTTTTTCTGGTTAAAGATGTCCCTCATTTTCTGTTTATTTTATTATTATTGACAAACATGTTTATTTTTCCTCTATTTTTTTGCATACTAGTTGTTAAGATTGTTTAGGATTAGGATTCTATTTCTGCTGACTGTATAATGAAAGAAAATGTTAGTTTTGTTTAAGAAATGTACTCTATTCTTTTGAGATGCTTTTTGCTTTAAAGTTATTTTAGCCTATGACTTTTGTTTACCAGATTCTTAAGTTTTGATGTCTTACCAGTATTATTTCTCACATTTATCCTTAACTAACTGCTGCAGTGCAAAATATGATCTTATACTAGATGAGCAGGCAGAAGACTCAAAATCAAGTCACTCACACACAAGTAAAAAACACAAGAAGAAAACCCGTCACTGCTCTGAAGAAAAAGAAGATGAGGACTACATGCCAATCAAAAATCCTAATCAGGTACCTCTAATGTCCAGACTTAGATGTGGAGAAATAAGTATTTTATCCCTCTGTAAATGATGCCTTAGTGATACCGCTTAGGAGGTAAGGGATCATTCTAAGCAGAGATGGATTTGTTCCTAAGAAGTAGAATGTTTGCACTGGGGTATTGGGTTTTAATTTTCAAACATATTTATCACAAATAATAAAAGGTCATTTTTGACATAACTTAATTTATCAAATACGTCCACATTGTGAAGCAAGAGTGATTTCCACACCTGTGGGTACTCACTTATTCCATCGAAAACAAGTGTGGCTGTGCTGAAAAAGATTTTGTCATTTATCTGCTTAGTTTATCATCAAGTGTGATGTATAGCTCTTAAGGGCTCTTGAGATTTTATGTGCTACAAAACATTTATATTCTTCCATATAAGAAATAGCTTGAGCATCCTAAAAGCTGTCCTGAACAGCACACTTGTAAAAACAATAATAAAAATTCCCCAAAGAAAATTTAGTGTGAAGAAAAGTAATTATTTCCAACCTATGTTTTGGTTCTTACTTAAATAAAAAACAGTTTACAGGCCGGGTGCTGGTGGCTCACGCCTGTAATCCTAGCACTTTGGGAGGCCAAGGCAGGCTGATAGCTTGAGATCAAGAGTTCAAGACCAGTCTGGGCAACATGGTGAAACCCCATCTCTACAAAAAATACACACACACACAAAAAGAAAAAAACAAGTTAGCCAGGCCTGGTGGTGTGCACCTATGGTCTCAGCTACTTGGGAGGATCTCTTGAGCCCAGGAGGTAGAGGCTGCAGTGAGCCCAGATTGCGCCATTGCACTCCAGCCTGGTCAACAGAGCCAGACCATGTCTCCAAAAAAATACTGATTTTTTTCCATCAGAGCTCTTTGCTTTTGTTTTACCACATAGAGGCATTTGAGCTGGGCCCTGGTAGATGAGAAGGATTTCAGTGGGTTGAGCTGAAAAGGAGGAAACTCAAGATGATAAGAATGTGAAGTAAAGATGCAGAAATAGAGAAATGTAGTATGGTAGGCAGAGTCAAGGATTTGCTGTCAGGAGAGCTAGGTTTACATTTCTATACTGCTAGTCATCAAATTGACCTTGACAAGTTCTTTAACTTTCTGAGCCACAGTTTCATCCTCTGTGAAGAGCGAGAAATACTTTACAGGCATGTTGTTAAGATTAAGTGAAAAAAAAAATGCCTATGCAAACATTTTCTACGCTGGCTATTATTGTTACTACTATTTTTTTTTTAAACTGTTGAAGCAAATTACTAGTTTTAGAGTTACTTGAAATAGTTTCTCTCTGTGGTTATGACATTAGATTTATATTTCAGGTAATTTTTTTTTTTTTATGTTTAACGGTTACTTCAACAATTTTTTGTTTTGTAGTTTTAAAAACTGTTTCTAAAGTGAAATCTACAAAATGGTACATATAGAGAACCTAGCTTCTATTCTTGTTCCCTCCCCATTTCCTTCTTTCCTCTGTGGGAATTTTATGTGTTTTATGGGTTATTCATTTTTAAAAAATTAGCAAGTAAATATTTGTCATATGTTCTTACCTGTTTGCTGTAATCCAGCAGAGACAATTTCTTCTTTCCATAGCCCTTTAGCTGTTTAAAGATGCCATCATTCATGCCTCATCCCGTTTTTAGGCCATACTTTCGTTGGTTCCTTCAAATATTTCTCAAATGAATCAGTGGTGGTAATAAAAGTAGTAGTAGGCCAGGTGCAGTGGCTCATGCTTGTAATCCCAGCATGTTGGGAGGCTGAGGCAGGAGAATTGCTTGAGCCCAGAGTTCAAGACCAGCCTGGGCAACATAGCAAGACTCAGTCTCTGCAAAAAATTTAATTAAGAAAAAGAAAATAGTAGTAGTAGTAGTAGTAGTAGTAGTAGTAGTAGTAGTAAAAAGTAGTTGACATTTTTTTTGGTCCTTACAGTGTGAGGTGGGTTCTTTCATCCCCTTTTCACACAACAAAGGAAGCGAGAACAAAAGACGTTGTTACTTGCCCATAGTTTTACACAGCTAGTAAGTAGTAGAACCGTAGTTTAATTTCATACTTGGACTCCTAACTACTCTTGCTGCTCTTCTTACCTGGGGTGTATACTTGTCAGTTTTCTTTCCTAAACTCTATTGTTACTTTAATAAAATTTGTCTCATAGTACAGTATTCCAGTGTGATCTAACAGGAACACATCTCCTCCTTCTTAAATGTCTGTACTCTATGGATTACTTTAGTCTAAGATCACATCAGTCTTTTTCACTGGTGACTGGATCACATTCCTATGAATATTTAGCGTGTTTTCCACTAAAAACTCTGAATTCTTTCCCCTTCCATGTGCTACTTTTAGCTCCAGCTTTGTATCCTGCCCTTGTACACAGAACCTTCAATGAATTTAAGCCTAAGATAAATAAACATTGGTGTGTTTGATATAATCAGAGGTCTAAAAAAATTCAGACTGGTTGTGTTTTTTTGTGTGAATCTTTTCGATTCTGCTGTTTGATTACTTGAAACTTTACAGTAGCAAGTATCCTTCTCATTTTGCTTGAAGTAAAAGCATCAAGATTTTGGGGGAATGCTATCAGTATTTTTTAAAAGAATTTTAAGGCAGTGTTAAGTTTTAATTTTAGGGCAATATTAACTATAAAATTATTAAATGCTGAAAAATGATCAAATTTTATTTCTCCCCTTATATTACATTACATTTTTAAAACATACTTTGATTTAATAATATAGCTACATTAATTTTTCCTTCTAATAAAACTCAGCATCAGTATTTAAGATTTCAGTGGCCCCGAATTTTTTTATTATTTTGATTGCTTTCCTTTTTTTTAATTCTTTAAAGAGAATTTTCGGTACTAGACAAATTTCAGCTGTAGTTCATATTTTCCTATTTGTTGGTGTTTTGCTTGGTAGGTCTGGTTTCCCAAGAGTACTTTATTTCTTCAAATTCTTTGTTTTTTATTGAGTAGATAGGCTTATCAATTCGAAAACGTCTCTGTTTAATTTTCCACCTCATGTCTTAATTCCAGAAGTGGTTTTTGTGTTGTTGAGGTTTGGGTTTTACTGGGGTTACAGGAAATGAGTATTCAGCTGGGGGTTGCCTTGCTGACAAGTATTCACGCTGGTTGTCAGTTTTCCACCGGGGTTTTCATAATGTTTGTATTCTTGACTGTGTTTTGCTGTCATTTTAGTGATTTAATGTTATTTTGGTGATTAAGATTTAACCAGATCTTTGATTTAGTCCCAGAGACCTGAGCAAGACTTTTTTTTACTGCTTATATCAAGTCATTTGTTAGGTTCTTTAAATTGGCCATTTTGTGTTGCTTTTTTGTTTCTTTTTTGGCCGCATGGTAGTTTAATCATCTTGTCTTAGGTTTTAAATGTATAAATAATGTAAGTTTTAGAAGTTCATACTGGAAAGGACCTAAAGCTTATCTAATTCATTTCTCTCACTTTAGATACGAAGATACTGATCCCACAGGCCCTTAGGCCTTTATAGTTTCGTGGGAGAGCTAGAATTTTAACATTTATTTCATTCAGTCAGGTGTTGGATTTTTTCCCCATTATTCTATACCACTCCCCACTTTTTAATTTTGGATGTCAAGTTACCGATTGATTAAATAATTATCTCCAACCTGTGTAGATCTCTTGAGTCTCAGTTTCCCTATTCCTAGAATGAGGATAATATTGCACTCGTAAAGCTCTTAGCACCGTGTTAGCATGCACTTAAAGGATCTGCTCTTACGTGGCCTCATTCAGCCACTTAAACTTTTCCCCTTCATACGTACAGTGCTCATTTTTCCTTGCTTTCCAGTTTTCACTTACGCTACTTTCATTAGCCTTCTTGCAGCCAAGTCAGACTCAAGCTCACTTATCCTCTGAGGCTCATCTGAGATCCTAACTTCTCCATGAAACCTTCTCTAATTAGTCTAACCTTAAGAGTACTTCTTGTTTGACACATCTTCTAAATGTCAAAGACTCCCTGAACCCAGATCTGCTTGACTTCAAAGCTTGTGTAGCTTTGAAAACTACTCCCAAGTAGGAGTGATTTTAAAGTTTCAGTCCAATTCAAATATTCAGCTTCCTCAATTTTTTAAAAGAATTAAGTGCTACATAATCTTTTATCTCTTTTATTTTAAATACTCAAAGCACTTAAGTGCCCATTTGTATAATAACATGCTGAGGATTTGATGAAGTTACATATCAGCCAATAGTCTCTGCATTTTAAAAGTTTGTCTCAACCAATACAGAAATAAGTATAAGATATACAGATATAATACTATATGGACATTTCTATTTTGTGTATGTCGGAAGCACAAAAATTCTTTTATCTAGAAATGACATATTTTACTAGAAAATAGATGGTAAAGGGCTAAACCAAAATACCTACTCATTTTTTCTACCTCAGGGACTCTTATAATATGACAAGAACTATTATTTGGATTGTGTGGAAAATCACAAATCAGTTTATAATGTATTCCACAAACACTGTGATTATTACTATAACAATCATGTTACGTCTGTTTTCACACACTACCAAACTCAAGGTGTACAGTATCTAGACAGTATGTGGAATAATTAATAATTTGCTTAAAACCCAGTCCTTAACCATGGGTATTCATCACTCTGGATTGTTAGCCTTGACATTTATATCTACTACAGTAATGTCTGATGATAGAGTTGAGACCCTTGGGAGTTCAGTCATTAGAATTTTGCCTTTCCCTTGGGCAATCTTAAGAAAGTTGAATTTTATAAAGTATCTCTTGAAAGAGTGTTGGTGCTAGTCCAAGAGTAGAATTAAATTTAGCAGTTTTATTATCTTTGGGGCAAAGGATTCTTCCAGTGTTTTTAAACTCATTTTAAAGAAATGTAATGATTTTAATGTAAGCCTAGTCAGCTGGGTGAGGTGGCTCATAACGTGTAATCCCAGTACTTCAGGAGGCTGAGGTGAGAGGGGATCGCTTGAGCCCAGGAGTTTGAGACCAGCCTGGGGAACATGGCGAAGCCCCGTCTCTACAAAAAATACAAAAATTAGCCAGGTGTGATGGCACATGCCTGTAGTCTCAGCTTCTTGGGAGGCTGAACTGGGAGGATCGGTTGAGCCTGGGAGGTTGAAGCTGCAGTGAGTGAGCTGTGATTGTACCACTTCATTCCTGCCTGGGTGATAGAGCAAGACCTTGTCTCAGAAAAAATTCTCCTCTCTAGCTTCTCTGTTTCTAAACATAGAAGATGTATTTGAAGATCTAGAGAGGAGCTGTTATAAAATAAAACACTTTAGAAATAAATTGCTCAGACCCAAGTATACATTACCCATTTTCTTTTCATTTAAGACTTACTGACTTTCTAAGATCTCTTCCTGCTAAGTTATTTCAGTGATATCTTCTTACAGGATTCTTGTGGGGATTTTATTAGTTTTATTGCAGATCAATAATGGGGCCACATTTTGGGGGAGTGACGGATGGAGAGGTGGGAATAAGACTATAATAATCAGAATTTTTGATATTGCAGCATTTTTCTAAGGAAATGTTCTAATTTCAGTTGAGCTGTTTCATTTTTATATTTTTGGATCTGATCCTTCATTTCAGCCAAAATATTAAATACAAAGCAATGAAATTGTTAAAAAAAAATGGTTAAACCTTTTTCTGAATTATTTTATTGCTTTGTAATTTACAAGATTCTTGACATTAGTGGTGGTGGTCACATTTGAGCTGTTATAACAGCTTGCTAATGATAGACTTTTCTAAGTTTTGTTAATTGAAAATGCCCACAAAATGATGATTTTACTAATTCACTTGTAATTCTCCCTTCCTTTGACAGGATATCTACAGAGAAATGGGGTTTGGTCACTATGAAGAAGAAGAAAGCTGTTGGGAGAAACAAAAGAGTGAAAAGAGAGACCGAACTCAGAACCGAAGTCGTAGCCGATCTCGAGAGAGGGATGGCCATTACAGTAATAGTCACAAATCCAAATACCAAACAGATCTTTACGAAAGAGAAAGGGGTAAAAAGAGAGACCGAAGCAGAAGTCCAAAGAAATCCAAAGATAAAGAAAAATCTAAGTACAGATGAAAGATGAAGAGGCAGAATTGAGTGGCTAACATATTTACTCTTGTCTAACTTAGAGTACCAGGAAAACAGATGCTTAGATTTTGTGTCAAAGCTTGTTATTTTTTTTCATACTAGGATTGTGGCCCTTTAGATTAATACTGATTATATAGGGCACCGAAAATAAAGAACTGAACGTTTTCTTTGTATACTTTTTTACACTAATTTTATTGTTAAACATAAATGGTAGTCTTCATTTTTGAAATCTTTGACATTTTCACTCTTTTTTTAATGAAGTATTTCATACTACAAAAATACATAAGCATGTATATATAAAGAGATAATAGATGTAAATATCTGTGTACTCATCAGCCAGCTTAAGATACAGAATATTGCCTCCATTTTAGAAGTCCCTTAAATGCCCTCTGCCTCTCACGTAATTATTTGGAATTTTGTGTTTGTCATTTACTTATTATAGTTTTACAACATATGTATGTATCTGTAAATGAAATGTTAATTTTGTATGTTTCTGAATTTTATATAAATGGCAAAATGTTTACTTCTGTGACTTTCTTTCATTTTTATTGCTGCATAGTATTATATGAATATACCACAGCTTATTCTCTTGATGGACATTTGAGTTCTGTTTATTTTTATTTTTGCTGTTGAAACAATACTGCTGTGAACATTGTCTAGGAATTATATTGCTCGATATATTGATAAAATAATGCCAAATTATATTCTGAATTGGCTGTACTAGTTTATACCCCTCCTGGCAGTGTGAGTTACCTTCGTTTCATAGTATCTCCAACACTTGTTAAGTTCAGACTTCTAAAAATTTGCCAACCTAGTGGATGTTAAGTGGTATCTTACTGTGATTTCCAGCAAGATTATTCTCTCTTCTTCCATGTGTAAGATGTCCTTTTTTTCCTGGCTGCTTTTAAGGTTTTCTCTTTGTCACCTGTCACTCATTTAAGCAGTTTGATATGTGCTTGATACCGGTTTTTTTTTTCATGTTTCTTCTGCTATAGCTATTTTACCTGTGGGTTTATGGTTTTCATAGAATTTGGAAATTTGGGGGCATTTTTTTCTTCTGTTTTGTTTTTCTGTCTCTCTGCTCCTCTCATGTTTCTCCTGGGGCTCTGATGACTTGGATGTACGTTAGGCCCCTCACAGTTGTCTCCCAGTGTGCTGATGCTCTGCTCAGCTTTTTACAAAGCCTTTTTCTTGCTGTGTTTCATGTTGGGTAGTTTCCACTGCTGTGTCCTCATTGTTCATTAATCTTTCCTTCTGGAGTATCTAATTTCCTTTTAATTATATCCAGGTATTTTTCACCTTGGACATTTTAGTTTTTAGAAGCTCTGTCTGGGACATTATCTCTCGTGTGTCTCCTTCACATCCTCATGCCTTCCTCTGTTTTTAATGTTTGGAGTGTATTGATAGCTGTTTCAGTGTACTTGCGCATTCTGTCATCTGCATCATTTCTGGGGTCTGTGATTCCGACCCTACTCCAACCCCCACCCTGCCAATATTGGGTTGTAATTTCCTTAATTATGTGCCTGGTGATTTCTGTTTTTAACATTGAGTGCTTAAGTTCTTTTATTTAAGTATCTTGAACTCTGGGGACATAAAGTTACTTGGAAACAATCTGATTGTTTTGTAGCTTGCTTTTAAGCTTAGTGAGACAGTTCCGGGACAGTTTAGGGCTAATTTGACCCACTATGAAGGTAATACCGTTCTGAATAATCCTTCCGGTTACAAAGTTGGGAACATGTCCCAGTTGTATTTCTTGTTCCTTTGTGCTGGTTCTTCCCAGCCTTGTGTAATTACCTCACATGCATACACTGCTTGGTGTTTAGCTGAAGACTCAAGGGAAACCCAATATTCTGCCCTGCAAATCTTACCTTGGCTATATAGTAGGTTGTCTTTTTATATTTAATAGATTGTGGATACTAAGAGTAAGTTGGGGAGTGCTGTCTCTCTCTCTCTCTCCCTCTCTGTTCTCTTGGAAGAAAAGAAAAATATTTAAATTATCTGTTCCTTAAAAGCTGCATAGAGCTTGCCTATAAAATTGTCTGAACTTTGCATTTTTTGTGAGAAAATTTCTGTATTGATTAGGTTTCAAAAATTATAGGATTATTAGCCTATTTCTTTAATGTTAGTCATTTTTATTACATTTTTCTGGGAATTTATTTTCAATGAAGTTTTCAATTTTTTGATGGAGGTGCACGTAGTTTAGCTGGTAGATTTTAGCTGATAGATTTTTACTATCATTTTTCTTTGTTGATGAATGTTCTTATATTTTAGTGTGTCTCATAAATAGCATATAGCTAGATTATTATTTTTTGAGACAGAGTCTCACTTTGTCGCCCAGGCTGAAGAGTGCAGTGGTGGAACCTCGGTTCACTGCAACTTCTGCCTCCCAGGTTCAAGTGACTCTTCTATCTCAGCCTCCTGAGTAGCTGGGACTACAGGTAGCTGCCACCATGCCGGGCTAATTTTTGTATATATATATTTTTTTCTAAATAGAGACTGAGTTTCACCATATTGGCCAGGCTGGTCTCGAACTTCTGACCTTGTGATCCACCCGCCTCAGCCTCCCAGAGTGCGGGGATTACAGGGGTGAGCCACTGCGCCTGGTTGATTATTTTTTGATTTAATCTGAACTTTAACTGGTGAGCTTATTTTTATGTTTATAGATGTATTTGGATTTATTTCTTACCACCTTATTTTGCGCTTTTTATGTTTTTTTTTCCACCCTTTTTTTTTCTTTTGGAATCAAAAATGTTTTTTAATTCCACCCTCATCGCTCTGCCCCCTCTTTGTTTTGGGGAGTTAATTTGGAATATTACATCCATACCTAAAAAGTGTAATGCTCTATCTTTACCCTCCTGAACTCGCTAAGTCACCCCTCTTGCGACTTTCGTGTTACAATCATCCAGTATTTTAGTCATAGCTTATGATTTTTAACCTTAAAATTAGACCTTGAGCTGGACTCGATGGTGCACACCTGTAGTTCCAGTTGCTGAATGGCTGAGGCAGGAGGATCCCTTGAGGCCGGGAGTTAGAGGCTGCAGTGCACTGTGACTGTGCCTGTGACCGGCCGCTGCATTCCAGCCCGGGCAACATAGTGAGGTACCGTTTCTTAGAAAAAATATTAGACCTTCTGATTATTACTGCTTTTGTACAGATAATTTTTGGTTTAGATTTACTTTATATGTTGGAAATGTTTCTTTACTCATTCTTGCATCTCAGGCCTTTCACCTAGGATAATTTTCCTTCTTTCTGAAGCACATCCTTTGATGTTCCTCCAGTGACAGCTATTGATAACAAACTCTTAGTTTACATTTATCGAAAATGTTTTAAATTCACTCATTCTATAAAGCTGATTTTATATGTACATAATTCTACATTGACAGGTTTTTTTTTTTCCAGTACTTTGAAGAATCAGTCTACTGTCTTCACTTTTGTTACTAACGGGGAGGAATCTTTTGTCATTCCAAATGTCATTCTTTTGGATATAATGTGACTTTTCTTTCTGATTGCTTTTTCACTGTTAATTAAACTTTCAATTTTGAAGTCAGTTGGAGATTGGCGTGCAATCGTAAGAAATAATACAGAGAGAACCTGTGTACCCTTTGCCTACTTTCTCCCAGTGATATCATCTTGTAAAATTCTAGTCAAGTATCAACCTAGATGCCGACATGGACACAGTGGAGATACAGAATATTTCCATCACTACCAGGACCCCTCTTGCCATCCTTTTATAGGCACATCTATTTCCCTGCCACTTCTGTTTTCTCCTTCACCTCTGTCAACCACTGATCTGTTCTCCATTTCTATAATTATGTCATTTCAAGGATTTTATATAAGTAGATTTCTACATTATGCAGCCTTTTGAGGGAGCCAATCATAATTCGGAAGTACATAATCTCAAATGCCATAATCATGAAGGTTGAAATCCTGAAAATCAATCCCAAATATATAATTCTAGAAAGAATAATTTTAAAACTCTTTAAAAGATACTTACTTACATTTTTTTTTTTTTTTTGAGACAGAGTCTTTCTCTGTCACCCAGGCTGGAGTGCAGTGGCACGATCTCGGCTTACTGCAACTTCTACCTCCCAGGTTCAAGTGATTCTCCTGCCTCAGCCTCCCCAAGTAGCTGGGACTACAGGTGTGTGCCACCATGCCCGGCTAATTTTTGTATTTTTAGTAGAGACGGGTTTCACCATGTTGGCCAGGCTGGTCTTGAACTTCTGACCTCAGGTTATTTACGTTTGTAAAAGAGGATTTATTTGAGAAATATTAACATGACAGAACACAGGCCACTTTACACAATAAAATAGGCAACAATTACTTATTTTTGCAAGTATAACCAGTTCTCCGCCCTACTAATGACAGTCACATGGGTATAGATGAATGGTGTTTATAAAGAAATAGGTCAAAAAGGGAAATGTATCAATGCATAGCCTGATGGTTGGTAATTGTGTACACTCAGTTTTGTAACTGCAGTCATCTGAAATACTTTAAGAACCACCAGTGTCTTCCACGGTTTCACTCAGATGCTAATCTCTGGAAACACTTGCACAGACACACTCAAAATCATAACAAGTTTCTAGGTATTGCTTAATCCAGTCAACTTGACACCTAAAATTACCTCTTATCAACTTGGCACCCATACATAACCTCCTTAAACCGTACTTAATTTCCAAATAAAGACAGTGAGAAAGTTGTAGTTCTACCTAACACAATGCCAGTATCCTGTGATTGTGATTTTTGGAATTTTAGACATTATGGATTTTAGATAAGGCACTTTATCTTTTGGGATTTTCATCATGCAAGATTAAATGTTCAGGATTGTGTCTTACAGGATGATAAACCAAACCTCTTTTTGGGATTGACTTTCTTTTGCTGCAGTCAGCCTTATTCTTCAGAGATTCTCCCAGGTTGTTGCTGGATCAATAGCTTACTTTTATTTTATTTTGTTTTATTCATTTATTTGGGACAGAGTCTTGTTTCCCAGGGTGGAGCGCAGTGGTACAATCTCGGCTCACTGCAACCTCTGCCTCTTGGGTTCGAGTGATTTCTCCTGCCTCAGCCTCCTGAATAGCTGGGATTACAGGCATGCGCCACCACACCCAGCTACTTTTGTATCTTTAGTAGAGGCGGGGTTTCTCTGTGTTGGTCAGGCTGATCTTGAACTCCAGACCTCAGGTGATCCACCCGCCTCGGCCTCCCAAAGTGCTGGGATTACAGGAGTGAGCCACTGCACCCGGCCTGTATTTCTTTAATTGGTCATGTTGTTGAGTATCTTTTCATATATTCATTTTGCCATTTGTGTATCCTGTTTGGTGAAATGTTAT
Organism: Cacajao melanocephalus; assembly: GCA_963573385.1. Classification (NCBI taxonomy): domain Eukaryota; kingdom Metazoa; phylum Chordata; class Mammalia; order Primates; family Pitheciidae; genus Cacajao; species Cacajao melanocephalus. Next base: position 451 of record CAUYLG010044501.1, on the reverse strand, counting down.
TTTACATCTAATTGAATTTTTAGGTTTTTTGATTTTTGAGAGTTCTTTATGTATTCTGCATACTAGCTTTTTTGTCAGATATGTTCCTTGCAGATGTTTCCTCCCAATGCATAGCTTGTCTTTCCCTTTTTTTCTTTTTTGGGACAGAGTCTTGCTCTATCACTCAGGCTGGAGTACAGTGATGCGATCACAGCTCACTGCAGCCTCGACCTCCAGGGCTCAAGCAATCCTCCCACCTCAGCCTCTTAGTAGCTGGGACTACAGGTGCCTGCCACCATACCCAGCTAATTTTTTTCTTTTTTTTCTTTTTCACAGTTACAAAATTCATTTTATTCTGATAAAGACTAATGTATGCCTGATAACCTAGTGATAATCCATAAGTTTGGTAGTTTACAACATTTTTAGAAAGCATATAAGATTAACATTCAAATAAGACATTAGAGAAAGTTTT